>JPKZ01000505.1:120358-130524 GCA_000803305.1 Toxocara canis
GGAGAGAGAGAGGGAGGAGTGGGTGGAACGTTAAGCCCATCCTTGGTATGTCCTGTTAATTGGTTTTGAAGAATTTTGTGCACTTTCTTAATTTTTGGTTGTTTCGGTTAAAGCTTGATTTGGCGCGTGCCATTCGTACCGGTTGTTTTGTCGCGAGCTGATTTGTTACTGCACAATTATTGCAGATTTTTCCGATTCGATAGCCCGTAAGCGTCGAACGGGCTATGCAAGCGGTGCGTACGTACTGGAGGTGATTGGACCGGATGTAGACGAAACGGAGACCATCGATCAAAAATTCCATCGTTTAAACTATGAGTTGGTTGAATTGGCCGAAGCTATGAAGGAACAGGTTCTTGCTCATTTCATTTCTTTATTTTTTGATCTGTTTGGAAGCAAAGGGAGTTAGGAAGAGGGAGGAAGACGAAGTAGGTTTGACCTCGAGTTCCCGATGGAAAACTTCGAGATGTTAAAACATGTTTTAAATAATTTGAATGAACAATGGACCATTTCATTTTTCGTTGCGCGAAGATGGCAGAATTGCTGTTGTGCATGGGATTTAAACGGCTGCCAGTGAGAAATTGCAGATTTCTACTGGGGAAGGGGGAAGGGATGGAAGTGGAGGAGTATTTGATGCTACACTAAACTCATGAGTTTTGCAGAAAGAGAACTCTAAAGAAAAAGCTTCTACGATAAATGAAGGGGACGTGGTAGCGATGTTGGACGCAGTTAGAGCGGTACATCTCAACAAAACTGCACCTTCCGCGCAAAATGCCTCCGGGTAAGCACTTAGTAATTCGCTGTCTGAGTGTGCTGCGAAAAGGACATCGAAAGGTGGTTTCTTTTGAATGAAATGAGCGGTGTCCTATGATAGGTAGAGGTGGCGAAAATGGGCGGATTCGCTGCGAAATGAAAGGTAAGAGAGTGCAGGCATAAATAATAAGGACTGTAGCAGGCCATATTCTTTTAGACACAGAAAATTGCGAAAAGTAAAAACAGCTTTGTAGCTAACTTTTATAGACTGCGATTAAATTACGCATTTATCAAACCTATATATCAGCATATAGAATGTCGTAACCTAAACATTGCTCGAGATACTCAATGATCGCGTTCACTGTTCGAAAAATACTCAGCTAGTATTGCTTGCATAAATAGGCTTATCGCTCTCGTCCTCTCTCTAAGGCAAATGGTAAGTTCGTCGTGAGCTTTATCTTGATTTCGATCTTAGAGCTCCGCTGGTTGCAAAAAAGAGTACGAAAGTGGAGGCAGACGAAGAAAAAAAAAGAACTCCGTAGAAATTGAAGTTTTAAATTAGCCCAACCATCAATTGGAATCGCAGCAAAATATGCAACGGAAAAAGATAAGATCATCTGTAATCGCTTGGTGTCGTTATATTGTAATCTTCCTTTGATGATCGTTTGCAAGCGAACCGTGATGCTGGCGTATAAAAGAAAAATAAAGGTTGATTAGGTTTTAAATTGTGCAAAACAGGCAGCAATTTAACGGGTAAATGTCTGTTTCAAATTTCCGAAGTTCATATATGCTTTTTTCGGTTCAATTTCCGCCTCTTTTTTTTCATTCCTTCAGCGGTTTTTCTGTTTGTTTGCAAATTTCTCGTGAATTTGACTTGTGTGTTCCCTGTCCCAATTAGCGCTTTTTGGGAAGAGTGTTTCCACCTTTGCAAACCATTGTTCTAAAGTGTGAATGACGGTTTCCACATAGGGGCAGTTTCCTGACCGGTATTGCGCTGTAAAAATCAGGGACGTGGATCACATCCTTCCGTTGGGAAGGAGCTCTGCATACGTTTGGTGAAGGATGTTATGGGAACACGGAACATAGAAGAGTTACAGAAATCGGGGAGGAAGGGGTGGTAATCTCTTAGGATAGAAGAAGGTTGATTAACGCTGGTGTAAATGAAGCTTTTCAGCTCGGAGCATGAGACATCTGCTATATCGACGGCTGCATCGGCTAGCACGGAAAATCGTCTTTTAGCATTGGAATCTCGTCTGAAACGCATAGAGCAGTTTGTGGGAGGTGGCTGTGATGCGTTCGATGAAGTTACCAAGAAGGTCTGTCGTGCACCTTTGGCCGAAGTCATAGAAGATCTCAGATTACGTGTTCAACTTCTTCATCCCACACATGTGGATGGACTTCATTCGAGAGTCAATCAAGTCTTAGCTAAAATGAAACAGGTACGATTTCTTTTTAAATAATCGGCTCTATTTTTAGCAATATCTTTGAAATTTTCGTTTGGGTGGGAAATACTCGATGTCGCGTATTCGGTTCGGCCAACGATGATTCGATGGGTGGACACCGAATTTTCATCATGCATTTTATAGCCAACGGGCCATTGACATATCTTTTGGCTTACGGCCATCCCATTTTATGAGCTAAATTTGCTGTTAATGCGGAACGGAGAAGTTAGCACTGATATTTTAATTTTTTTTCTTCAAGCACTTGAGAGAGTAAACCTCAGTGGTTGTATTCCCATCCTTTCGGAATATTAATAATTGTTGTTGGAATATGGATGACTGGAATATTGATGAAATCATACGTTTAGTTTTTAGATATTCCACGAGTTTATGCCTCAAAAAATCTGTTTGTAATTTTTTATTTCTTTTCCGATTCATTCGAATATACAGTGAAATGCTGTGTTGACGTCATTTCAGCGCCTAGCGTTCTTGCTTTCATAAATCGCCTAAGCAATTTTATGTCTGAAAAACCTATTGGTTTTTTTTTTCAGTTGATACTTGCTTCCTATCGTTGTGATCGCTAATTTTATTCCATCTTCTCCGTTTGATTTCATATTTCAATCCTTCTTTATTTTTCTTGACGGATTAAATACTTTATAGTGGCCACAAAGTATGATCCACTTCATAGCAGTTGCATATGCAACGTTATTTTAGATGACGGAGAGAGAAGTTAGTAAAGAATTTCTCAAAAGTTTTCTATTCGGAAAAAAATTTGCTCGAAATAGAAATTAGATAATGAGGCTGCTGGCTTTCCTCCTTTTGTACTTTATTGGAGTATTGCGACCGTTTTCTATACCAGCGTTTGTTTGGATAGATTTATTTAAGGCAGAAGAGAAGAAGTTGGAGAAAATGGATTCTGATTTCGAGGAAAAGGTGGCAAATCTATACGAACTGATGGCGAAATGGGATAACACCTGTGTTGGGCTGCCATCGGCCGTTCAGAGAATACATGGATTGCAAAAGTTGCATGAGCAGGGTGAGCTTATTTCGTTTTAAGCGTTCTGTGCTAGATTGAATCGCATCACGCGTATACGCTTTGCATAAAATTATTCACTTAGTGAGTCTATGCGTTTAATCTCGATCAAGCGTTCATCTGCTATGCGACACTACAAACCCTGAGGCTTTTTCTGAAAATCGTATGGTAATTGTTCTGTAAATGTTTCATTTCATTGCGTAATTATGGCAAAGGCGTATTAGAGTTGGTGACGCTGTTGCCGTGATTTGTCATATTCGTTGCATTGTTGCATCACAGCTCATAATTTGCCTAACAGGTAGAATACTTTCATCTGTGCCCTCTGAATGTCAAAGTTAGGTAACTAGATTCACTGAATTGTTTATATTCAGTGAGTCTAGATGCTGAACTCAGGTAGTCCATACGCAAGTAGCTGTTAATTACCTGAGCACTTAATGATGGCGTGTACTGGCGAGCAAGTACATCTTCAGTGGCAGCATATAAAACGCCGAATCCGGCTCGTAAAGGAAGTGTGAAGGAAACATTTTTTGCTGCACTGTGCTTGGTTATAGAGATTCGTTGTGGATGTTTAGAGAATTGGAGCAGGTGAAATCGGGAAGCCGGGAGCTTGAGGATAGGGCTAGGGGTCGCCGATGGACACATCGTTTCCAGGAGCTGTGAGGCGGCCGGTGATGGGGTGTCTTATCAATGTTTAAACTCAGTCCTATGATGAACGATGAAATTCTAAATGTATTGATGTTTTTTTAGCGGCGAAAATATGCGGGAAATCATATAATACACACTGCTATTTTGATTGCTGAGAAGTCTGGTCACTAAGAAAGAAAAAATGATTGTGTGCTTTCGTGGAAAACAAATTTATAAAAATCAAGTGCTTATGATTAGGTGGAGTGGATCGTTGAAAAGCTTTTCATTTGCTTTCAGCACAGCAGTTCAGCTCTCGTCTCACACAACTGGTGGGTTGTCGAGCGCAACTGGTGAAGAGTATTGAGGGCGAGCAGATGGCAATGTTCGATTTCAGACAACAAACTGCCGATGCACTCACTAAGCTCACCACTGACATGGAAAAAATCAGCGCCAGAATTGAAGCACTCAGCAAGTAGGCGATGCGATATGTACATTTCCTCTTTTGCAATATTTTTTGCGAGACAGGATGAGAGTTGCATTACCATGTACCCGTTCCTGAACTTTTTTTTTCTCTTCACCCCTACCCCCCCTTTTTTCTGCCATTCCCATTTCCTCCTGTTTTTATTTTTGTCGAGATATTTGTTGGTATTTGACAGCTGATGTTCTCTTATCGTTCTTTTCCGTCTTTTTCTAACATATTCATCACCTTGGTATCGCTTTATGGCAGAATCTCTTCTCATTTTGACAGACCTTACCTTGCAATTATGGGGATACCATCATTTTATTCTCTGAATCTTAACTTGTTCGATAACCTCTTTATCAAAATTTAGGAAGCCGGACGGATGTTATCAGTGTCTGTTCAACTGTCTGTTCGTTTTGTTGGTCGGAGCGTATTTCGGACCTTAGGAGCTTCATTCGAGCTTATTGGGTATTTTAATTTACTGGATAGTAAGGACTGGTGCTGTTTTGGAGGGTTGTCTTCTTTAATACTTTCGTCTGTTTCACAGTCGAGTGGCAGTTTGTAGTGCAGCAATGCTGTTGCTTGTTCAAGTGGTTTTTCGCTTGCGATGTGGAATAAAGAGTACTGCAATTCATTTGTTGTAGTAGACATGACAGGAATAAGGAACAATCTTGATATTTTACATACATGGACTTTATTTACCGTGTTCGAGTTTGCCTTATGGAATAACGGTTGTTCAGCTTAATGGGGAATTTTTTGGGGAAAGTTTTTGGATTCTGCTGTAAAATTGTCATCTTTATTTAATGAATAGGGAGATTCTGCTTTGTAAATATTGGGTATTTTGTTGTTAAAATAACAGTATTTAACTCAGTCATTTTATTTTTCATTCACTCGTTAAGCCTGGTACAATGCCGACTTTTCTGTGAGCCAACAACGATAAGCTGTGATCATGGTAGTCGGCAAAGAGACTCTGTGTTAGTTATGGAGAGTGTTGTTTGCTCAACAAATGTTTTCTTTTGTGTTGCTGTTTTCATCAACAACCATTGGCAAGATCGGCAACGACTGCTTGGAAAGCATTTGAATAGCGCGCATATTCACCAAAAAGCGCGGTTGTGCATATTTATCTTCGCACGCCTATATTGCCTTATTTTAGCCTAGCCTTTTTATTTTACTAATCGTAGGCGGTCAGAAGTGATCGGCTAAACGAAATGCTTAGTTTCCGCACATGCTCATGTATGTATATATATATATAATATATATATACAAACAAATGTATACATATATTTATTTATATATATTTATTTATGTATATATACATGAGTGTATACATATATGCAGATATTTACACATATATACACATGTATATTATACATATATACATAATATATATGTATACATGTATATATGTATATATATATATATCTATGGATATATGTATATATATATATATGTATATATATATGATGTACATGTGTGAGGGGGCAGTAGCTCAGTGGTAGAGCTCCCGCTTCGTACGCGGGAAGATCTCGCTTCGATTCCCGGCTGCTTACCCAAAGGATCGCCAGCAGGCTGACCGCCAGGCGTTCCAAAATATATATGTATATATATATAAGGATCGCCAGCAGGCTGACCGCCAGGCGTTCCGAAATATATATGTATATATATATATGTGTGTTGGCAACAACTGATTTGGCAAGGAATGGACGACCAACCGAATAAATTTCAATCATCTATGCAAATTTTGTGACTACTTGTAATAGCGAAGCATAATGTTTTTTCACTGAACAACTGAGAGATGCCAAAAAAAAGCGATCAGCCGGCGCAAGGACTACGCAAGAGTGGCCAAGTGGTGAATTTTTCCTGTGGTATAGGTCAGGGGTGAAAGTTATGTCAGTTGCACATATAAGTGACGAACTTTCAACTACTGCTGCAGGTACATTATAAAACTTCAAACACTGTGCCACTGCTGTATGTGATGGTACAAATGAATGTTCAGCATTGTATAGATAAATGTTCCAGTCCGCATCCCTCTTCCTTCCAGCGAGAGGGCTGTGGATGACATATTTCATTAGCGATCAGCGTAGGTCTCACTTGTAAGAAAGCAGCGGCTTAGCTGAACATGGCTTAAGTGTGCGCTGCCCGAATATGCGCTGCTTAATGGGCTATAAGGCATATGATACTCGGCTGGCTTCATATGCATGGTTGCGAACGACCTTTTGCCTCACAACGTTTCATTGGTCATAGTAAGTGTTGGTATGCGTTCTTTTGCTTATAATGACAAATTAGTGAAGCGAGATTAATTATGGAAGTAGTGTTGCATTTTATTTCATTTTTTTTAGTGTTGCGTTTTTTTTAAAATTTCATTTCAAGCGAGATTATTGCATTTTATTTCATTTTTTTTCTCAGAACCTTCTCTCTCTACATTTTTTTAGTCGCTTTTCAGAATCAGTTAATTATTTCCGCATGATATCTGTTCAAATGTTTTGACGAAACATTAAGGAAGTAACTGATTTGTTGAGATATGATGAGAATAATAACTATACTAAGTAACTAACTGAACGTGGAAACATGTAATCGAAATGAGATGACGAGACCCATGCTTACCGCTTTAAACGGAGTTATTTCCGTTGCAGCCGAAAAATCTCCGAGGTGTTCGCTGAATGACGCGGAGAGTGCCGAGGATATACGTTTCTCTATGCATATTTTTGCCAACATTTGCGTATATAACATGGTTAAGTGCAAAAAATGATAACTCAGTTGACGATTGTGCAACTGAATCTGCAATGTCTCCAATGACCGTGAAACGATCTATCGGAATCAATGAATCGTTCATATTTATCGGTAATTAGGTTTTACTTATTGGTTATAACCTGAAACAATTGTTGTTGCTTTTCTACGCATTCGTCTCCTGAGTGGTTTATTTCTAACCACTGTTGCGTGATATGAATGCAGCACTTGTTGAGCACCAGTATGCCACTTTTGAGTTAAGTAATATTTTAAAAAAGCCCGTTTCATTTGAAAATATTTACCGGTAAGTGTGATTGGTTGTTAAAGCTTTCTGATTTCTGATAAGCTTTTTGATAAGTTTGGTGGAACTGGTAGATTGCATAAGCCGTGAAACAATAAGGCATCGCAGGAAGACCCAAGAGAGTGATTTAACAACAACACCCCATCCTTCAATGGTTCGTTATAGCAGTAATCTGAATGCCCTACGAAAACTACCTCATCCTTAGAAATATGTCGTAAATCGTATGCCGTAAATCATTGAATTCAATCCTACACGCATATCAGCTCCCCCCACCCCTCCAACCGCAGCCCCCGTGCTGCAGATAAATCCTTCCTCCTTCCGTAGACTATTTTTGGTTTAAGTTCTTCTCTTCCCTCGCTCTCTTTCTCGAATTCAATCTTTCCGTTCATCCTTATTCGACCTTTGGACATGCTATTGCGTATAATTTCTCGCTCAATTTGATGCGCTTCGGCTTCCGCTGCTTTCAGAGACATCGTTCGCAAAAGCCTATACCCCGCCAAATTCGATTTCCCCAATATATTAACCGATCGATCCCGTGGCCATGTAAAATGCTGCAGTCTCCGCGAATTAAATTCAATAGTTTACGCTCACCGCAATTATTTTTGAGGAGGAGTTCCAAGATCAGGGACGACGCTTATGCGAGCAATGCTTGATGCACACGGCGATATTCGATGGTGAGATTCTCGCAGGCATCCTTTTGAAAATTTGCTTTTTTCTATTCTGTTTACTCTCCAGTTCGCAATACTTTCCTTTGATTTTTTTTGTTCTTCTAAGTCCTCTAGTTGTTTCTTTCCAGTGATCTCAACGTTTCCTTTATACATCAAAAACTTTCCATCTCACTAAGCAGTAAACAATCTTTCAGATTATTATTGAAAGGAGGCAACGAATAGTCTTCTAGGTGGCTACTGTAGTGAGAGATCCTGGGAGATACAGATCCCCGAAGGACGTTTATTCCTTCTATGAACAGAATGCAAGGCGTTTCAGAGACCAACATTTATTCTGTGCGCCATAACTCCATCCTAATTTTTGTTTCTCAAGCCATGAATCGTTTTCAATTTTTGTTTTAAAGCCCCCGCAATGCCGTAAAATTATCCATGAAGTTTCATCGTGGAAGCTTTTCTGATATTTGTTAAAACTGCTACACAGACAGACAGATAGACCGACAATCTGTGCATCATACATGCGTGCGCAAAGCATGATCGACCCATAATTTGCTTTCACTATGGAAAGAAGCACATGAACACGAGTACAGTTGAAGCTGTCAAGCGGTTCATTTATTTGTTCATAAATTATATATTTAGTTATTTTATCTGTTTAAAAAACCACCAATAACAACAAACAATTTGATGATGTGCATAACACTTTTTTTGATTCCGCTCAGTGGTGAGGAGACACATGTGATACCCGATATTCTTGAACTAAGAGAACAATGGAATCAATCAGCGGCTGCCGAAATTCTCAAACTGGCTGGTGTAACGGAAGCTGTTCTTCGAAAAGCAATTGGTGCGTTCATGATTGAGGTGCGTTACTTTAAAATTGCTCAAATATCTTCATATGCACTTACTGAGGGCTTTTAACAACCTCCAATAGCCACCAGCACTTCGTTAAAATGATCCTTTTTGACTCATTGAATTTTTTTTGTAAACCTCCTTTATATTACGATTCATTTGAAAAGTTTAATACATATATTCCGTATTACAGCAATCTGTAACAAATCGTAGTTTTCTGCTTCCATTAGACCGCTCGAATGGTCGAACTTAACTGCTTTTGGGTAATGTTTAACGATCATGATCAATGGTCACTCTTCCTTTTCGCTCCATCGATGCATTCCATGGGTCGTATTTCAGCAATTTACTAACCACAGAACTAAATTTACAACCAAATTATGAAGCAATAAAATAGTTCGACAGTCGCACCATATATCACACTTTTAAGGGTGTTAAAATTATTGCTTAAAGACGCGCTCCAAGACTGTCGGCATCGTTGGGGTCAACATCGCTTATTTGTATTTTGAAAGATAACACTGAAAAAGAAAACCTAATGCAGTTAGCAAGTGTACTTCACAACGCACTGATCGATTGCAGATTTGTTGCCAATGAAAAAATGCTGCAAAAGTCCCGAACTAAGTCCGTCACGCAAAATCCAAGCAAACTTTATCTCCATATCGCTTTCCGCTCGCAACGATAAGCATATGACATATGAAATAAACGATAATATGTGCACCAAAGGAACTAATGTAAAGGCGCTAACCGGAATTTCGCAGCATGTAAAATACTTATTGCCAAATGATATGAAAAGCTTATCACTAATTTAATCGCTAATAATTTCAAGGTAATCATAAACCATGGCCCGAAGGCACGTCGATTTTGCGATAAAGATCCGCTATCGTTATTATGGATGGAATATATTCATGAGATATTTCCAAATTCGAAGTTTATTCTTCTCCTACGAGACGGTCGTGCAACCGTACATTCGATTATAACTCGTCAAATACCTGTCGCCCGTTTTGATACTACTCGACCTGAGGTTAGCAACTGATCAAATAGTATCGAGTTTTCTTTTTTAATTCACGATGCAAAATTGTTATTTAATATAGAAAAATATAGAGTAATAAAAACGTAAAAATTGAACAGTGGGGAAAAAACAGAATATGAGATCATGGTGAACAAAAGTATATCCATCTAGTAAATGCTCATATATTTTTCTATGCGATTTTTCATAACCTCAAAGCTAGAACGATTTTGGAAATATATGGGACTGGCTTCTGTAAGATTAAACTTTGGCGAGAGGGAATTACGCATTCCGCCTCCCCCCCCTCCCCTCCCGCTCCAC
>JPKZ01000505.1:130944-145871 GCA_000803305.1 Toxocara canis
ACCTCCCTCCAGCTCCATTTGAATGCACTTAACGTGAAAATAAGGGACCCTTTTCACTGGTTCGGCAAGATTGCATGATTGTTATGCACGCCTCTGCCCTTCGAGAGCCTCCAAGCGGTCACTTTCCCTTCGCTTGAAAGCGGACACCGACAGTCATTGACTCATCACATCCAAATGAGTCCTCAAACAATCATTGACTGAAACTTCGTTGCCGAGAGACCTCTCGCATCAGTTGAGAATTTGTACCCCTACCCTCATAGTTTGTGAGGACATGGGTAGAAGTTAGGGTTGCAAGACAGGGGTACGAATTGCAGGAGTGCCCCAGTGCACACCTCGCTATCGATCTGTGTAATGTGGAGTTGTCACTCAGAACTGTTTACTACGCAACACAATAAGTTATGGAACTGCTAAATACTTAAGAAATACAAACTTTGATGAAAGATATCGTCAGTTTAAGAGACTATACTCCATATCGTTTAACAAAACTGTCATTAACTACGGTATAAGGTGTCTGGTTACGGGAAGAGCAGTAACGCCTCTAATAGGTTTGGCAGGGAGTGTACCAAGCTAAGCATCAAAACATCAAATAGCTCGCATTATGCGATATTCGCGCATAGTTCTATAAAGGATCCTACCAGAATTTCTTGTATCTCATATATATATATATATATATACATATATACATATATCAAAACATATATCTCAAATATATTTCAAATACAAAAGAAACCAAAACATATACAATACTTATATCTCAAACCAGTAACCACTTTGATAGAAGGTTCTATTTCCGATTTCTTGTATTGTCTTTTGAATTCGAGTTATAGGATTGCCTCAGGGAGTGGAATCGGCTCATCGAGTTAATGTTTTCTCAATGCGAAAGGCTCGGCCGTTCTGCTTGTTTTCCGGTAAGTTTCCGGTGCATTTCACATGAGGCATAAAGCATGAGTTACTACCAAGAATGACTCCTAAATCCCAATCTCCACTTGCGTGGCCGCGTGGCGCAATGGATAACGCGTCGGTCTACGGAACCGAAGATTGCAGGTTCGAATCCTGCCGTGGTCGCACATTTTCCGTCTTCGGTACGTCCAAGCGATCACTGTTGATGTTCGCCGTTGTCATTTTCATAACATAAGCAAGACGAAGCTACAGTATTTGTGGCTCGGGATTTTTATAGGCCTGCGTTGATTTAAAAGTTTTCTACACGATCTGTTAGCTGTTCACGAAACCAAACCGCGAGTCGTGCGTGCTTACCGGCGTGTATTTCTCTCTCTGTTTGTGTATGCGCCTTTTAAGGTTCACTATGAACGACTGGTGCTCGATTCGCGTACAGAAATGAGGAAAATTCTGCAGTTTATTGATGTCGAATGGTCGGAAGATGTTCTTCATCACGAGAAGTTCGTCGAAAAATACGTCAAATTAAGCCCGTAAGAGATGCGCTCTCGGTTCGCCAGAATACCAATTCGCAAACATTCCGCATTTTAATTATCGCCAATATGTTAGACCGTATCCGCTATAACTAAAGAGATACATCCTTCTTGACAGGATTCGAACAGAGCGGTTTTGAGCGAAAAGTTTCCTCTATTTAAAAAAGTTCTCCGAAAAGTTCTCCGAAAAACGAAAACTTGATTGATGCCAAGCAGATAAATTCATAAATTTCAACAGACGCCGTTGGGAATAACTAAATGAAATGTTCGAACTTCGTTATCTTTTTTTGTTATATTGTATTACCTAACTGCATAACTTTTAATACTATTAGGTTTTATCAAATGTTTGTTTACGCCAATTTCATTGTCAGTGCGCTCAATCTGCCCATTGATTGTCGTAGAAATTTGCAAAGGGATGCAAAGGCAGCTGTAATTTCATCAGTTCCCGTATTGATGCAGCCGACAACCATGCCCACGCATAATCCTATAAACAGTTCCGGATCGCCTGATGGTCAGCCTGCTGCTGATCCGTCGGGTAAGCAGCAGGGAATCGAACCCAGGTCTTCCCGCATACGAAGCGGGAGTTCTACTACTGAGCTACTGCCCGCCCCGTACAAATTTATGGCACCTAAAATCATCTCTTTCTCACCTCTGCTGTCCTCTTTCTGGCTTTTTTCGCTTGCCTTATCGTCAGGGCCGTTCCATCTACTCGAACATCAAACTCTCATTTCGAACCATTTTCCAAATTGTGTATTTTTGCTTTCCAAATTTCCTTCAAAATTTCCTTCTGATTTTTATCAGTATGTAGCAATTTTGTTTTCTTCGCTTCTCATGCTTTCTTTTGATAATGCTCGAAAATTTTTCACAATTGCCGATACCAATTTCCAATGATGAAATCCATCTTATCATTAGGTAACGTAATGGGGATACAACAACATGAATATTTCTTTTCAATAATAAGTGAAATGTTCAGCGGTGAATATAGCTCGTCGCAGGTGCGAATGCCAATTCACAGAGAAGCACTTAGCAATTGGTTTGACTTCTATTCGTTTGATGTGCGCTCTCGAATGCATCAGTTGGCACCAATGCTCGCTAAACTTGGTTACTTTCTAGTTCTATCATTAATATTTGTGAAAAATTTAGTGAACTTAGTGCGTGTGCTAATGGTTGGATAATATGAAATCTCAAATTCACTAAACTGAAAATCATTTTTGCTCACAACTAACGAAAATAAATATTAATTTGAATTGAAGTGAATTGAATTATTTACTTTCATAATAGGCGAGAACCTGAATTAAATTGAATTACTTTTAACGCTCCTGAAATTATTCATAAATGAATTGTACTCGCGAACTCGCGGATTGTCAATTTCAAAAAGAAAAAAAATCTAGTCATAGAAGCGCTTAGAAACAAATCGACACAACTACATATTTACCTGCGATCCGATCGAAGGAATTTGGAACAAAACATTAAAGATAATTATCTATAAACATAACTGTTCATAATGTCCGATTAAAGAAGGCCATTGCTCGATGCTTCAATCATTTTTGTCTTATATCGGAGTTAAATCTATCGTTTGCAGAGTAATCCAAGCGAGTTTGAATGTGGGCACATTTTTGGTATAAACCGTCCAATTAGACAATACTATACCCTTCTAAAGACCTCACTTACCGCAACCTTTCAGCGTATTGTTTTGATTATTTTTCTGTGCTATTTGATATGATGACAATATGATCACAAAAAAAGAGCTAACGGTGTCGAATTGACATAATCTATACGATGTCAACAAACATACATCATCCTTTATGACATTCATTAAGTCTTAAAGTCTTAAATTTAAGGAGTTCGTTCATAATGCTATTAGTTACTACATTATCGGGTATTGATTTGTTGAACAACTAGTTCTGAATTTAATCGAATACAAAACAAATCCTTATTCAATACAGCGTTCGGACTCTCTCCTCTCATGACCGGGAAATGAAAATGTTCATTGTTGTTTGCTGACTGAAAAAAAACAAAACAAACGTCTTTAGCAATTTACGCGTTATAAAATCGGTGACAGATATAACCGATTATGAAGTGTGAACCGGCGGATGACATCACTGATGGTAATACGTTTTCGAGCGGGATGAAATGGTTTAGACAATGGGTTTTGCGTAATGTTTTAACGGTTATTTTACCAAGTACTTCCTGCTTATGTTCCATTTCTAGGCAAATATACCGGAAAATTGGTGATCGGGGTTCCATATATGTAACTGAGGTAGCCGCTTGGTTGATTGGTTTTTACTGAAAGCGTCCACACCTCGTTTCTACTGTTCACTGTGCAATCGTCAATTCACATCCTTTACTTTTACAGAACCTCTTTCCATCCCCTTCGCGATTCCTCCAATAACTATACGACTTACTTGTTCATCCGAAAATTAAATAAGGAAATGACAAAAATCTTATTGAATTTCAGGATATAATCCGTATGACAATAGACCGAACTATACAGACTTGTTGTATAAGCATTCGCTTCGAGATCGAAAATGAAGCGTTAAATTCGAGCTGATGAAAGTGAATACAAGGCAACGAAAAATCTGCATATTGCAAAATTCAAATGTTTCGAGGAAAGCGTTTGGACGATGCTGATTTATTCAATAAATTAATGTGATTCGCGTAAAAGGTGTGACACCGAGAAATAAAAGTGAAATACCGTGTTTTGTTGCCCTCTCCCGATACCACCCCAACCCTTCCCACAATATGCCGTCAGAGAACATTAAAATTTGCCTTAACGACAACTACTGAATGAACTTATCCACTTGTACGTTTTCGTTACCACAAAACAATACGGCGGGAAATGATTCGCTGAGGAGATAGATGCACAAGCATAAGACGACGATAGTGCAAAATAATGACGCAACAGCACAATGGCAATCCTAGCATGCACATATGTTACGGAAAGTTCGGTAAGCGATTCATCGGGGGGAAGACCTCCGACGCACGATCAAAACTAAAAAACCAGTGAATTGCTTCCCGGCGGGGTTCCGCGAGGTGGAGCACCTATGTCAGCGGAGAGATTAGTGGCGGAAGGCTCCATCGGGAAACGCTTCAGCTAAATGCAGGGCGCTGACCAGATTACCCAGAAACAGCCTACCGTTGGGAACCACGACCCTTGCGAAAATGTCCGGGCGGGAATAACTTCTTGCAACAGAACGGCAGTCCAGCAAAGAGTCGTTTTGATTTTGAGCTGCTAAGTTTTAAAGCTTTTTAAAATGTTTGTTTTTTGCACGGTGCTTCGGTTTTATTTTCTCCTTCAGCGTACTATTAGGCGTTTCACAACATTACTCTGGTTAACTGTGGTCGCAGAGCAGTGCAGCAGTAAATGTTTTCTGCGAATTTGAAGGGAGGGAAGTGTTGTTGACTGTTTTGTGCTTGTAGTGATTACTCTGAAAGAACGCAGTAGGCGCTGGTGAAACTGAGCGGTATTGAACGATTATGGCTTAGGGTGTGCCCGAAACTGTCTTCAATAATGTCTTTGCGGATATAAGAAAGTAGCAAAAGAAGTTGTTTGAAGTAGTCTGAAGTCTTCCAGGCATTCGCTATGCGGATCCGATCTCAGCAGCAAGGCTTGAAGTGCTTAAAACACTGCTGGGTGGGATTCGACCGAATTTTTTTTCTTTTAAATCCGTAAACTTGGTGACAGCATCATTCTTAGATAAACGTTCGAATTCTTATTGGCGATTTCCCCTTCCAGTTTATTTTACGTTCTACAAGAATGCCGCACAGGTTGTCATAATCTCTCGCAGAGGATTGCGTGGGGAGATGAGCTATCAAAACGGTCACACTTCAGAATTTCACAGAATGGCATATAATTCTTGGACCATTTTTAAACAAATGAAGCTGCCGAGACCTGAGTGCTGAGAGATTGCTCACGTAGGCTTATTGACGGCTTACCGATCATACTAGTGCGTTTCATAAAGAACTCGCAAATGGCGAGTATTGAGTTTTGCTCCTGCCCCGCCGACCGTACGAATATTATGCTGAATATTCCTTTCTCTGCTACCTATTTAATGAATTGCGTAACTTGAACGAGTTAAAATGTAAATTTGTTCCTCCTGTGGAATATATCTTCTCTCGACATCGATGAATTGGTTTGGGATTGCATGTGAAGTGATCGGAGGGTGCGGATTGTATCTACCAAATTTCATATCTCTAGCTTCTTCAAATTTATATCTCTAGCTCTCAACTTCAAACTACTCGACGAACATAACCACTCGCATGCGCGCACACAGATGCGCCGTTGCCGTAATGCGTTTTTCTAGTGACAAATACGCCAAAGCGCATAAAAACCACGACAGCCTTCTCATCAGTGCAAAAAAAAGCCTCTTCGCATTCCGAAAACCGTAGGTGAGCACCGTTATAGTGCTTTTGCATATTTCATTGCATAAGGATCGTGAAGCATGGGTGATGTGTTGATGATTTCCGGCCTCATTAGTGCTTAGAGGGTGTTACAGGGTAAAATGCGTTCGATGGCAGCCGTTCGTCTTGTCTCGAAGGCCGTGCAGAGGTCTCCTTTCATCTTTGCGGTTACTGCTCGCACATCTCCGATCGTTCGATGTGCCGCCGTTTCATCCAGACACTTCTCGTCATCTAGCCGATGTTTGGTTTTTTTTTCAACTTGTTAAATCAGTGATTCGCTTAACACACATTGTGTTCGCATAATAATATTTGGAGATAGTTTCTTTCTTCCAAAAAGCTGAAGGCAAAATTTTTCCAAACGCAATTAATCGGAAATGACAGTTTCAAAATTGAACGTATAATTTCCAAAACGATAAATTTGAGCAGCTGACGTTCTTAAGTGCTAGTATTTTTCTTTTGAAATTTATGTGAAATTTTTATGCTTCGGTGACAACCATAACCGCATATGCTCAGGGAACTTCTAAATTTATGTTTTTTTTGTTTTTACCTCACCTTTATGTTTTCACCTCACCTTCCTCTCCTCTCTCCGCGTCTTCTCTCTGTTGCCGGCAGTGTTCGACTTCATTTCGGGAGATGTCCCCGCCACTGGCAACCAGTGCTCGGCGCAGAATGGCTTCCATCATCCACATGTTGTGTTCGGCTTCAGCCTTTCACCAGTTAGCGCTAGCACCTGCGACCGAAGAATGAGCTAAATGTGAGGTGGAAGGAGGGGAGAAGAGGTGGGGGTGACGTATGCGCTTATGTGTTGTAATGTAAAAGCAGTTGCCTGCTCAAGCAGTGATTGCTTTTAGATCTTTCAGCTACGAACTCGGATTTGGTAGAGGCGTTGAAAAATGAGATCAACGCGGAGAAGCAGCTTGAAGCCGAAAACCTTGGAGGTGCGAAAGCACCGGCTATCCCAGGCTTCACTTTAACGACAAACGACGCTGAGGTTCGCCTTACCAAAACACATGGCAACGAAAAGTGTGTTTTCATTTCATTGTTTTTTTTTAAATTTTAACTTTATTTGGACGTCGTTTAGCTGATAAAGCCAATTCAGTCGACAGATGCGTTTGCACGGAACACATGGTAGTATAACGAACATTTTGGCTTTCATTAATCGTGACAGTACTTTTCACCAACGCTGATAGTCTTAGATTTTAACGCGGTTGTGATTTTTTAACGTTCGTCAGAACAGCGCCGATAGTAACAGAGAGGTGGTAGTGGTGGTAAGGCGCGTGAACGGAAAGCTGGTCTTGACAGGGCAGATGTAGATCATGGACGGGTTGGATTACGTATGAGGAAGTTGGAGTTGATCCTATCAAAAATGAATTAAGGTTAAAAGCAGTTGAATTAGAATATCTTTGTCGTCCACTTTGTGCATGAGGTCATTTCAGCGAATTTACTTGTTTGTGCTCATTTATCCGTTTTTCGTCTCTCAGCAGGTATGTGAGAAGAGAAAAAACTTTGGTCAAAATGAAAAAATTAGTGTTAAGATCGTAGGAGACATGACTGAAGTGTTACCTTACAGCTTGCTAAGATAATAACTTATGTTCATTCCCAAGACGATGTGCTGTTTCTCACAACCGAGAATCTGACTTCGTCGAATTTCAGTTTGCATCACATTGGTAGTAGTCTTGTGAGATGTGCTTTCTCACTGTTCTCTTTAATTTCCTCACCTAGCAATAGTTGGACATAAAGCTGCCACTGTTACATTAAAAGTTTTCCTTCGTTTTTTTGTTGTTTTCTTTTTTGAATATTTATGGTAGGATCGATTCAGGATTCTGGTAGTGTTCAACGTGAATCACTCAGTTGATATGGACGAGGATATTGAAGGAGACACCCAACAGGTAGTCCGTCTTTTTAGTTGAACGATGAGTTTATTTTCTTAGCAAAGAAGTTGGCTACTCATGCGAATAGGTGTTATTGCAGAGCCATATTGGAGAGGAATAAAATGTTTAGCGTGCTACAAGAAATTCTTAAATTTTACATTGTTAACGGTTATCTAGCAGTTCTTAAGAAATCTTGGTTGATCGAACGCAACTTTTGCTTATATTAGCTTAATCGTCAGGCTGGTTGTAACTGATCAGTGTGTATGGCGACAATGTGTTTTTCGATTGTAATGCGCATTGGCTATAGAGAGCCCACAATGGAGAACAAATAATTGCAACAAAAGAATCGCACCGTTAAATTCGGTTCATCGAAACGCATAAAAAGTGTAACAACAATGATAACAAGTGTAATGTTATTAATAGGAAAAATCCTCACCATATTCTAAGGAAATGTTGGCGTTCGATGTAGCTTTTACTGGTTGCTGGTTAGCTTCTACTAGTTACTGGTTGGCTTTTACTGGTTACTGGTTGGCTTTTACTGGTTACTGGTTGGCCTTTACTGTTTACTGGTTGGATTTTACTGGTTACTGGTTAGCTTATATTGGTTTTGCACTCCCGAAAATGAGTTTATATGATTACCGTTCACAAAATAGAAACCTTTCCGAGCTCTTTTTCTAGTTCATCAATTATATTTATCGACCTATGCAAATTTTAACAAGTCAATTTATGCAAACTATAGGTTCCGGTCCCGGTTGCTTTACCTCCATTTACGATCGAAATAACGAAGGGTGATGAGCGGCTTTGTTTCCATCTCGATCTGGTCGAGAGTGCTGATGAAGAGGGACAATGTGCGTAACGTTTGTTTTTTATTTTCTTGCCTTCGTTCGTTGATGAAAATTGATATGAATAAGCATCCGAGGCGATTAGTTGATAGAAAATAGGAGGGGAGATGAGGGAAAGAGTTGGTCGCTCTTATAATTTTATTTAGCTATGAAACTGTTCAACTGCATTTTATGCTGTGGGTTTTAGTTCTTTGCGCAACTGGTAGTTTCTTTTCTTTTCTTTTTTTAAATATCGTTGTCCCAAGCAGTGAATGGGACGGCTCAGCGTCGGGAATCGTTTAAAAATTCAACTTCCACAAGTGAACTTTTGTGCTTCATTGTGATGGGAATCTTGTTTCTGATTTTTTTTTTGTTTCTGTCCCAAACAAAGCGACCAATAAGTCAACTCAGTCAGTATATAAATATGAGAAAATATTGGCCGAAATATCCATAATATGCTGATTTGCTTGATTTTTGACGAACGGTTTGGGGAAGAGGAACGTCATCAGTGCCCATTAGTGGTCGTTAATATGGTTATGCACATTAGCGGCTGAGTGCAGAAGCATGAAGAACAAGTTTGCGATATAGAAGTGTTGTTTTCGTCTTTACTTTCTTAATATATGCAAAGCGTTTAGTAGATTTGATATTTTCAGATGATTTTCGCGTCGAGGAATTCTATGTGGCTCCTGCCGCAAAGGGTGATGATGAGGATGTGGCAGCTTCGGTTTATGCTTCATCTGGAAAATATATCGACCCGGTGAATCTTTGCAAATAATTTTTGAAAAGAAGATGTGCTACATAAGGAAGTTGAAGAGTTATCGAAAAACTGAGGCCTATTTGGTCTGAGAATTGGAAGTAACGTTGTATCCGCTTCTTTTTTCTGAGCATACAAGGATACCTTGCATGGGCGATACGTTTGTTCAGCAGACGTTTACTTGTTTTAAGTGCAGGTCTAACTAATACGAGCTATGTTTGGATAAGTTTTGGAATAGTGATAAATGTGAAGATGGACCGAATGGGAAATTTGTGCAATACAGCAAAACACCATTTATACGAGCGAAGTATGCTTGCGTCGTCACAATTTTTAGTTCAAAACAGCAAAAGGCAAAAGTCAGCATCCATTAGAAAAGTGAACAGTAGTGCAAAGTAGAATTAACATAAAGTAGAGTGAGGGAAGGAAAGATGAGAAGGGGTGCATATCATGCCTTAGTTTATTTTTACTAAGAAATGTCCGCTGACCGTAAAAGTAATAGTTGTTGTTGACCATTTCGTCGATAAGTGGGTCCAGCGAAAGGAATGAGGCAATGATTCTCTTCAAGTTGTTCCACTTTATTCCTGCATTCATTAGTGTTTCGAATATGGGAAGAGTTGATGGTCTAGCGCATACAAAACCTGTCTACAGATAGGTATGTAGAGGGAGTGACAAGATGTATAGAGGTGAACTGGATGGTTTGTCATTTTTATGATCGGGTTCGTTTCGCCATTACCCGGCACTAGATATTATGATGGTGGGGCGCGGTATTGACATGCTACAATGCTATCATTCGTCATTGTACGTTCGCTAGAAATGTTTTGAGTTTGAACCAAAGGAGAACGAGAGTGCGTTCAAGGTGCACAAAAGTGCTTTATTGCAGAATCTGCACGAGTTGTTGTTCATCAGATATCTCGAAGAGCGTGGTTTCAACGCGAAGTTCTGCCAGGATCTCGTCAACTACGCGACCCATTATGAACACTCGCAGTACGTCGGGCTGCTCGGCAAAATCAAAAATTTTGTTTCGAAGTAATTGAGAAATGAGATGTCTGAAAGGCTTTTGCAAGAACCCTAGAGTTTGAACGGGGGACGTCCTGATGTGCTTTTGAACGATTAGTTTAACAAAGTGAAGGTGGGCTTTTGATTTCGGGTAACACTGGTTTTTAAGGAAGCAAGTTTTTGTAAGGGGGGGGGGGGGCAAAAGGGAAGAGGGTTATAGTAAAGCTTTCTATGATGCACTGTATGGAGCACAGATTGATGGTGAACTCCACTTTTTGATTGCTGCGTTCGTTCTTTGGTGCTTTTTTACGATTCTGTTGCGACAGAGTTGGTTATAAGGCTAAGAGGCGTAGCGAAAAGTCGTTTTATTATGTTTAGACCACTCGAGTTTCCATCTTTTAGATTTTGGTCTCATTCTTTGTTAGAGCACTAAATTATTCATAACTACTTATTAGCCTGACAGGTGAAGAGTTTGGAGTTGGAGTTGGAATTAAGAAAGTTGTTCGCATGTTTCATTCAAGTGCGTTCGATGAAATGCTCACTCACGGTTCATCCGTTATTTGAATGCTTTTTAATGACCAAGTGATTTTGCGATTAAATATGCAGATAGAATTTTAAGAGAGTCGGTCCGTCTTCGCCACTGCGTTTGGGCGATTATGAACCGTCATGTTGTTAAAGCAAGATTCGTCGAGTTGCGTTGCACATTTTGAAAGAATCGTTTTGTTGTTTAATATGAAAGCCATTCGAAGAATGGAAATGAGATGTACCGACCATATCGTTGTGAGCGAAATTGTTAAATTTGCCTTTATTGATTGTTTCGAATGTTTTGGCGTTCCCCATGAGCGCATTCTATTTTACTGGATTACGTCTCCCGTTCCAATCGCATCTTGTTGATTTTGTTTGTTTTTTTTGTACCCATTGAAACTGAAAAAGTTATTAGGTGTATTCGAGATTCATAATAAATCGTAATATTCAGTGTTTTCTTTGAAAACAGCCTGGTAATTCTTTATTTTAGAAGGGGGAGGGGAATGGGAAAACGGTTCGAGTTTTTAGTTAATAAGCAAAACATTGCTTCACCTGGGGGTGGGGAGGGGGGCATTTTCGGGTGCAAATTAGAATGGTTAACCCCAATTTAATTGTTGGCGGTCCCCGTGGGTTGTAGTTATGCATCAAAATTTCGCTTCCGTTTATAGCATGCGCAATGCTGTCTACGACTTTGAAACTTTTATTGAGAACCGTAAAAATAAGGAAGTGCCAACAAGCGTAGATGAGTGAGGAATCGGTGGTTGTCCTCATAGAGAAGGCAGTACCGCAATGGCATCGCTGCTTACGATACTGTGCGCTTTACGGCGCTAACAGGAATGCTTATTTAATGAAGCAGTTGAGAGGAATACAAACGTGTAGGGGTAATTGCGGTTGCAGTTCGAAAATATTGCACTGCTGAAGTAGTGAATGCGGGAGAAGGGGAGATGAGGGAATTAGGAAAGCATATGTGGTCCAAGTTTACGTTCCATGCTGTTACTATCCGCCCCCCCCCCTCGCCCTCCCTAGAGGTTTTCTGGAGCTTCATCATTCTCTGACCATCGCTATTCCTTTTGTTTGGAGCTCAATAAGCTGATATATTGCATATGAGCACAACGTCAAAGATAACGAGAGTAATTGTTAGGAGGATCGCGAGCGCATACATTGTGTATTTAACATACAAATGAATTAAACATAACGCACTGTGGTATATAGTTGAACAATTGAGCACAGCTGCAAAGTTACTCATATAGAGTCGATAATCGAAATGATTAAATGATGGCTGAGTGAATATAGTGCAGATTTTTACGACGATACAACAGGTGAACGATGGTTAACGAATATTTGAAAACCGTTGAAAATAGTGGCAAGCCAAAATCGTTGGTGGCAACCGAGTTGTTTGGTATGCATAGAGCGATGGCCGAGTATGGTCGAGTGAGGGTAATTCTGATCGATTTTTACGGCTCCGTTTGGTGACTGTGAAACGGATATGAGATTTTTTGTGAAAGAGCGTTAAAGGAAAGACAAATTCCGATTATATGGAATATTTGGATGATATTCACCAGTGCATTGAAAGCAGTGGGGTCAGGCCATAAACGGATCTCTCAGCAGTACGATCACAAGCGTATCATGGAATTAAAGAACATGGTCTTTAGTGTAACATTCCGACACTTTCATGAGTTTTTTTCTTAACGCTTTGAACGTCGCCGAATTATTAGAAGGACTTTGATATTTCTTGCATGACGGGAGACCTCCCACTGGGAAACTTTTTGAGTTATTTCCGTTACATCAACGATGCACTGTTACTCAAAAGTCCTTGCATTTTCTGCTTTGAAGACGTAACTTAACCAACTATTTTTTACTTTCTCACCCTCGAATGACATTCTTCTTAACTTCGTGCAGAAAATTCCTTATAAATAAACATTCCTCTCGCTCCTGCCACCTCGCCCCCCCCCCCCCCCCCCTCCCCCCCCCCCCCCGCTTCTCCCCTCTCAGTGAATTTGGGGGTCGAATTTCATGCCAAATCTATTGTTCTTTAGAAATGGCATTTCAAATTCTCTAGCGCTTCTGCTCCGAGTGCCATCCTAAAGGGTGCCAGTGCCATCTCACACAAGTCGTCTTTCCCACCCTTGGCCCACATACCTTAAATTCGCTGTCGCATTTCGCTAGCCAAGGTGCTACAATCCTCATGATTTGGCATCAAGGTTTCTGGGATACACTTCGAACTATGATCTTATGAGGGTCATTAAATAGCAAAAGAGAAGAGCTGACAAATAAGAAGGCAAGGGTACAACGTTGTTATTGGACGCCTCCTATGAATCACAATAAACTGTAAAATTCAGGAGAAATAAAATAATAAAATCACTGCGTTTCGACACCTGATGGAGCAGTACATACGGGGCTTACGGTGTAATGGTAATGTATGCGATAAGGTATCACTAAATTTATGACTCGCGCGCTATCTCATTAATTTCCTTGTCTCTGGCATTGTCATTCACTTTAGCGGTGTTCGCGTCCTCCTTAATGGCCACCTCGTCGGGTTCATCACTTGCAGAGTTGGTCAGCGTCGACGAGCGAGTCGATGTACCTTCTTCATCCCAGTCAAAATGACCGTGCATTCGAATGCCGTGCTCTTTACGAACCTAAAATCCGTATTCTTAGTACCGGGCGCAGGCCATTGGTCGACTGCCCTGCCTCTTTTTAATTTTTGGATCACAAACTTTCTTTGTTCTAGGTAACAGGCTTCACACGTTATTGTAATCCGCGTAAACGGTGTATACTCCTATTTTTCAAGTCCAGAAACCGTGACACTCTGAGGTGCAGCTCGTTCTCATATTGCTGATAAAGCTTAGCAGTCATCATGGCGACTCCCAGCCTCACTTACTATTTTGAAAGGGAGAGGTGGGAAGGGACCGGATGGGAGTGGGAAGTTGATTGGCTGTCGAATATTCCGATGGTTCGTTGGCGGCGATTAATAAAAGGGGTATGTGGCACTGGCGCTTCGCACTACCATACTTCTAAGGCGGTGCACACTCTTGTAGGATCGTATCCCACGAACATGATATCCTATACGCCACTCTCTTAATGCACATTGTTTAGGAAATTGGGACGAGTAAATACAAATTCGCTATTCTTTACAACAATATTTTATCCTAATCGTTTAGAAATCTTGAAATTTTTACTAAGATGCAAACAATAACACTGAGTGATGTAGTAATCATTACAGCGAAATTTTACGTGAAACAACGATCAGAACGCTATCTTTTGTCGAATCGAATTGCGTCGCATCTGAGAACGCAGAGATTAAGAGTGATAGACGCCGAGAATTGCTTCAACATTTATGTTAAGTGTCGATACGAACGAGTAACAAATAAAAGATTCTCATCATATGGTGCGACTTCTTCCACTCAACCAATACACATGTTTCCACAACCTTTTATATAATAATACGTGCTAGTTGCTTTAGGGCCTTCGGACAGCGATGATCATTATCAGCTTCATTGTGTTTTGCATTATGCCAGGGAGCCCCAAAGCAACAGTAACACATATTTAGATGTTCACTTGCGCATTTTCAGTAGAAATAAGGCCGTGAACAGCCATAAATACTCGATAAAAAAGTTGCGGATCGATTCTCCGAGAGGGAAGGAGACGTCGGGAACAATCTGATCTGGGGCAGTTTGTCAAGCGAATGACAAAAAGTTATGAAGCCGCTCAAAAAACGCGGATGTTTTTGAGAGTTTGGTTGGCACGGAAGTCGGGCAATTCCACGTCGCGAAGCACTTTAAGATACCCCAACAAAAAAACCAAGAAACTAAAAGTAGGGGAGTTATTTTCGGTCGGGGTTCTCGTCGAAAACAATGCGCGAGAAGAGCATTAAGTTAGGCCGCCGACTCATTTTGTTTGTTTACTTACTGACATTTCGAAAGTCTGATATTCCTTTCGCGTATATTGCCGACGAAAAACTTGAAATTCATTGCGGACAAAATTTGCGTTTTACAGTTTATTGCGATTTGCAGTAAGTTATAGTAAACGTATAATACCTCATCATTATGCTCTCCTCATTACACTGGCATTGCATTCGACGTCGTCCGACAACCATACCGATTACACACCGTGCATATATTTACGCTTTCTA
>JPKZ01000505.1:159318-174861 GCA_000803305.1 Toxocara canis
AGTGCCATCTCACACAAGTCGTCTTTCCCACCCTTGGCCCACATACCTTAAATTCGCTGTCGCATTTCGCTAGCCAAGGTGCTACAATCCTCATGATTTGGCATCAAGGTTTCTGGGATACACTTCGAACTATGATCTTATGAGGGTCATTAAATAGCAAAAGAGCTGACGAAGTAAATAAGAAGGCAAGGGTACAACGTTGTTATTGGACGCCTCCTATGAATCACAATAAACTGTAAAATTCAGGAGAAATAATTCGGTAAAATCACTGCGTTTCGACACCTGATGGAGCAGTACATACGGGGCTTACGGTGTAATGGTAATGTATGCGATAAGGTATCACTAAATTTATGACTCGCGCGCTATCTCATTAATTTCCTTGTCTCTGGCATTGTCATTCACTTTAGCGGTGTTCGCGTCCTCCTTAATGGCCACCTCGTCGGGTTCATCACTTGCAGAGTTGGTCAGCGTCGACGAGCGAGTCGATGTACCTTCTTCATCCCAGTCAAAATGACCGTGCATTCGAATGCCGTGCTCTTTACGAACCTAAAATCCGTATTCTTAGTACCGGGCGCAGGCCATTGGTCGACTGCCCTGCCTCTTTTTAATTTTTGGATCACAAACTTTCTTTGTTCTAGGTAACAGGCTTCACACGTTATTGTAATCCGCGTAAACGGTGTATACTCCTATTTTTCAAGTCCAGAAACCGTGACACTCTGAGGTGCAGCTCGTTCTCATATTGCTGATAAAGCTTAGCAGTCATCATGGCGACTCCCAGCCTCACTTACTATTTTGAAAGGGAGAGGTGGGAAGGGACCGGATGGGAGTGGGAAGTTGATTGGCTGTCGAATATTCCGATGGTTCGTTGGCGGCGATTAATAAAAGGGGTATGTGGCACTGGCGCTTCGCACTACCATACTTCTAAGGCGGTGCACACTCTTGTAGGATCGTATCCCACGAACATGATATCCTATACGCCACTCTCTTAATGCACATTGTTTAGGAAATTGGGACGAGTAAATACAAATTCGCTATTCTTTACAACAATATTTTATCCTAATCGTTTAGAAATCTTGAAATTTTTACTAAGATGCAAACAATAACACTGAGTGATGTAGTAATCATTACAGCGAAATTTTACGTGAAACAACGATCAGAACGCGATCTTTTGTCGAATCGAATTGCGTCGCATCTGAGAACGCAGAGATTAAGAGTGATAGACGCCGAGAATTGCTTCAACATTTATGTTAAGTGTCGATACGAACGAGTAACAAATAAAAGATTCTCATCATATGGTGCGACTTCTTCCACTCAACCAATACACATGTTTCCACAACCTTTTATATAATAATACGTGCTAGTTGCTTTAGGGCCTTCGGACAGCGATGATCATTATCAGCTTCATTGTGTTTTGCATTATGCCAGGGAGCCCCAAAGCAACAGTAACACATATTTAGATGTTCACTTGCGCATTTTCAGTAGAAATAAGGCCGTGAACAGCCATAAATACTCAATAAAAAAGTTGCGGATCGATTCTCCGAGAGGGAAGGAGACGTCGGGAACAATCTGATCTGGGGCAGTTTGTCAAGCGAATGACAAAAAGTTATGAAGCCGCTCAAAAAACGCGGATGTTTTTGAGAGTTTGGTTGGCACGGAAGTCGGGCAATTCCACGTCGCGAAGCACTTTAAGATACCCCAACAAAAAAACCAAGAAACTAAAAGTAGGGGAGTTATTTTCGGTCGGGGTTCTCGTCGAAAACAATGCGCGAGAAGAGCATTAAGTTAGGCCGCCGACTCATTTTGTTTGTTTACTTACTGACATTTCGAAAGTCTGATATTCCTTTCGCGTATATTGCCGACGAAAAACTTGAAATTCATTGCGGACAAAATTTGCGTTTTACAGTTTATTGCGATTTGCAGTAAGTTATAGTAAACGTATAATACCTCATCATTATGCTCTCCTCATTACACTGGCATTGCATTCGACGTCGTCCGACAACCATACCGATTACACACCGTGCATATATTTACGCTTTCTATGATGTCTTAGACTAGCGCATTCAAACGGGTTCAGAGTTTACCACTTAAGGGCAACTATGTGCACTTACTTCGTCAAGAAGTCGTCTTATTTGTTCATATCTGGGTTCATCTGGGAAGGCGAGAGTGTCGATCATTGTAAGTATTTCGTCGTATTGTCTTGGACAATTATGTAGAAACTGCACTCGACCCGCATCTCTTGACATAAATTTTGCGGCTTGTACACCAGCTCTATCTGCAAGTTTATCTTCAGCTGCTAATTCCACGTTTTCACATAGCATTTTACTCGTTTACTGGAGGACGCAGTAAGATACGTGCATTACACCAGGTACGCATTTAGCAACCAAGTAGCATACAATTACTTTATATTTCGAACTCTGCGTACGCCAATATTTCGCAAGTTTTTGCGCCCATCCGCTTCGTTTATTCGTCATTGCTGTAATTATTTCTATGTGCCAGTAATGGGAATCAGCATAGTTCGTTTCAGATCACCGCTGAAAGGAGAATCGCTTTTGACTTAACAAATTCAGAATCTGGTCTAGTGAATAAGAGTAACGATATGAATAAGAGTAGCGATATTCCCTTTAAGAGTAACAATGTTTTCTTGGCTAAAATCGAGCAAATATGTTGCTCTCTCGAACGATCTCTCTTGTCGATGTTTCAATAGATGTTGAGATGCAGTTCGCAGACCCAGCGTGATATCAGGTACACACCAGTGACATGGCGCCATGGAAGCGATCCACATGTGATTTCAACGAGAAGGTAGAACCAAGATTCGAGATCGTCTCGGCGAGCGAGGTCAAGCCTCTGATGCGCTTTCAGCGAACCATAGCGATTTGTACCACGCCATCCGACTTCACCTCGTGACGCATAATGATTACCGTTCTGAATGACTGCATACAATTACTTTATATTTCGAACTGTGCGTATGCCAACATTTCGCAAGTTTTTGCGCCCATCCCCTTCGTTTATTCGTCACTGCTGTAATTCTGCGTGTGCCAGTAATGGGAATCAACATAGTTCGTTTCATATCACCGCTGAAAGGAGAATCGCTTTTGACTTAACAAATTCAGAATCTGGTCTAGTGAATAAGAGTAACGATATGAATAAGAGTAGCGATATTTCCTTTAAGAGTAACAATATTTTCTTGGCTAAAATCGAGCAAATATGTTGCTCTCTCGAACGATCTCTCTTGTCGATGTTTCAATAGATGTTGAGATGCAGTTCGCAGACCCAGCGTGATATCAGGTACACACCAGTGACATGGCGCCATGGAAGCGATCCACATGTGATTTCAACGAGAAGGTAGAACCAAGATTCGAGATCGTCTCTGCGAGCGAGGTCAAGCCTCTGATGCGCTTTCAGCGAACCATAGCGATTTGTACCACGCCATCCGACTTCACCTCGTGACGCATAATGATTACCGTTCTGAATGACTCATTATCGCCATACTGAAGTTCGATATTCTGGCGTCACACTGTGCACAAATGAATTTTCTTTAGTAGTCAATGCCAGGTTTCTTTTTCTTGCGCTATAGCATGTTTATTTTTATAAGATGCATTATGGTGACGCTTGCTCTGCATGTGCGACTTTGTGCTAGTTCCAGCACAGAAGCGCAAAATTTCATAGTTATATTTAGTTCTAGGTCCCGGTACGAAACTTAGAACTATGAAATATGGTGCTCATTCCTAGGACGATACACAAGCCGATATTCGTTTCATTTAACTCACTTCCATAGGATGTGTAAACATTAAAAAACGACTGGAAATGTGCACATATACAATTTGCTGCCTATACGCTCGTGTGACGACTGAGCCTATAAACGAATTTTTTTCTGAACTATTGCACAACCGTTTGTCTGTTTGGCAGCATGAGCCATTAATTATCATGCATTTACGATTAGTTTTTTTCCTTATAATTCTTATCAGCTTGCTGTTCTTACAGCAAAAGTTGGCCAAGAGCATATCAACGTAGTTCTATGATAAGTATTCCCTTTTTGTTAAAAGTTTCATGAGAGAATAATAAGCGTGTAAATAAATCGACCCTATTAAGTCATTTTCATAGTCCGCCTATTACTCCATGATCTTCAACTAAGGTACTTACTTCTCAGCGTATCAACATTATCGATAAGCTAAACATGATTAATGAGTTACTGAAATTTCTCGAAGTGTTATTTATACACGTAGACTAATGTACTGTATAGATGAATCGATGATTTTTGCTCAGCTGCATCTTTCATCTTATTTGAGAACGTAAATGCCCTCTCGAGATATCGAACTGCAACTAATGGTGAGAGCATCTCGATCGCTCCACGCTACTAACTAATATACCACTCAATCTTTCAGCGGTGTAAATGCACGGGCAATCATTGCAGCTTTAACAGAAAGATATTGAGGCATCCAGAATTTTATTTTATAATTGTAAACAATACACACCAATTAAATGGTTTGCTACTTTACTGCAGTGGAAGCTTATTTGAATGTGTATTTTACAATGATTGTTTTTTCATTAGTTTGTGATCGTTCAATTTAACAAAGGACAATTTCGCCTAATTCGTCGACTTTGGACACTGTTTTTTGCTTTGCTAAGAGCAATGTCGGTCGTAGCACATATGCTTCAGCAATCCTTATGCGTTCATATGTGTCTTGGCAAATTTGCCTTAGCAAAGCGTAGTATGTCGACGTTGTGTCTGTGCTTACGCCTGTATATAACCTGTAATCCGGGGCCACCTTTTGAACGTAACTTTGAACCAGTTTATCGACGTCGCAAGAAGTTGTAGGCCCCTTAAAATTGCCAAAATTCGCATGCATTTTACGGCTGATCGAGCAACGGAAAAAGTTTCTTCAACAAAGGGTCCGCACGAGCGGTCGGTTTGTCGAAATATGAATTTTCATCGTTTACGAGCATTATACGAATTCGATTGGGTCTGATGATTGTAGCAACTCGCACGAGCGGTCGGTTTGTCGAAATATGAATTTTCATCTTTACGAGCATTATACGAATTCGATTGGGTCTGATGATTGTAGCAACCAGAGCACACACTGTGGCAGACCCTTGGCATTTATTCCCACCTGTTGTGTAAGTGGTGTGTGTAGTCAAAAAGGAGCATGGTGCCTTACCTTGTCAAGATACTTCTTGGCAAGACCAAAATCGAGTAGAAATATTGTTTTATGCTGATGATATTCGCGCAATCCAACAGCAAAATTCCCTGGTTTTATATCTCTTGAGAGATAGCCGCATCTGTAAGCATGAGCGTCAGTGGCGCTTAAGAGATGCCGAGAGCGGGCGGGTGAGAGAAAACCATTTTTTAGCAGGAGATTCTAAAAGACACTCCTGAAGTTCCTAGAATATAGTCTGAAGGTGACTTTAAGTCAGAAAACATCCGAACAGTGAAGAGGAATGTATAATATTTCAGAGACGTTTTTAATATCTTCAAGGTGCGTCACTTTTCGATTTGTGAACATGCAGTTTTTGGAAATTTTCATCCAGTTCACTTTCGTCATTTCAAACTAATAAGGTGGCGTACGCTAACGCCTTTCCTCTTCGCTTTCGATGCTGCTATCTTCTATTAAATGTTTGATTTTATGGTTGAAAATCAGTGTTCACGGCTCCAAATATTATTTGAAATTTTGAATAAAGACTTTTATTAAAAACAACTTTGTTGATCGAATTTGAAAAACCCGTATTTAATTATCACGGCGATGGCGTTAACCTCGAAACGGAACCATCGGCTCGACGGTCTTATGCGCGACGTTCAGTAACAAGACAGTTACTTCAATTTCAGATGCTTGTAGTATCGATAAAATAGTGTAAAGCAGGAAGTCACCTGTGAAGTTCTTCGATTGCGCTAAGACATTCGATACCAACGCGAACAGCAGTACTCAACGAGAAGCGTCGGTCGTATTGCTCTTTGCATAATTTATGAAGATCTTTTCCGAGAAGTGTCATCACGATGAACACGTAATCCGGTCTTGCTATCCCCTTCAAAAGCACTACTTTTTGAACTTTGCTAAACTTGTCATTTCTACTTTCGTATGTCTAAATGATACGGCCTTTGCGGAGAACGCAGCAGCACCGATCGGCGATCCGTTGCTCGTTGCATTTCCACCGTCTCCTCAAAAAGCGATCTTGTCTGCATTATTCTCAGTAGGCACTCACACTTGGTTGCCGTCGTCTGTACAATCTTTATGATTGTGCAGACGCATGATTCAGCTTTCTCTAGTTCGTTTTATAAGGACTTGCATAAAGACCTCATTGTCATCAAATGTACAGGTTGAAATTCTATGCTGTCGTTTTGTAACGATCGGGTGTGGACGCGCAGCTGCGGAACGCGCATATAGACATCTGCAGTAGCTGTGGCGAGAAATCATACTGTTCACGATTCAGATGAGTATTCTATGTATACCGGTCGGTTCAGCGACTGATCGATTAAAGCAGGAAGTCACCTGTGAAGTTCTTCGATTGCGCTAAGACATTCGATACCAACGCGAACAGCAGTACTCAACGAGAAGCGTCGGTCGTATTGCTCTTTGCATAATTTATGAAGATCTTTTCCGAGAAGTGTCATCACGATGAACACGTAATCCGGTCTTGCTATCCCCTTCAAAAGCACTACTTTTTGAACTTTGCTAAACTTGTCATTTCTACTTTCGTATGTCTAAATGATACGGCCTTTGCGGAGAACGCAGCAGCACCGATCGGCGATCCGTTGCTCGTTGCATTTCCACCGTCTCCTCAAAAAGCGATCTTGTCTGCATTATTCTCAGTAGGCACTCACACTTGGTTGCCGTCGTCTGTACAATCTTTATGATTGTGCAGACGCATGATTCAGCTTTCTCTAGTTCGTTTTATAAGGACTTGCATAAAGACCTCATTGTCATCAAATGTACAGGTTGAAATTCTATGCTGTCGTTTTGTAACGATCGGGTGTGGACGCGCAGCTGCGGAACGCGCATATAGACATCTGCAGTAGCTGTGGCGAGAAATCATACTGTTCACGATTCAGATGAGTATTCTATGTATACCGGTCGGTTCAGCGACTGATCGATCCACCTCCCTTCCCCGTCCCATCCCTTCCAACAGTTCGAAGTAGCGCTAGGATTATAGTAGCAGCATCGAAATGATCTAGTCGGCGACTAACGTAATCAAAGAGATGGCATATATGTCGACATCTGCGATGAGCGGCCGCTCTCATAACTCTTGCCTCTATATGTAACATTGATCTGCTGTACTTTTCCGCTTTCACTGCTACACGTCTGCAAATGAAGATACATATTAGTTTTTCATAATTCTAAACCAACTAGGGGCACGTCTCTCTGACGATATTTTTTATCCATTTCTCTGATAAAAGAGATACAAATTATCAAAATAACTGTCGATAATTTTATCTCTGCCGAAATCTTTTCGTCTCAGTTTTATCCATTTTATTCGTTTCAAATATATGTTTTCAAAAGTTTTAAGGTTATTTTCAATAAGTTCCAACGAATGTCCATTGGTTTTTTCGAAAAGAAAACTACTAAGTTTTCTTTTCGAAATAATTCGTCAGCTAATTTCTTTTACAATCGGTGAACAGCGCTTTTAGTTAGATGCTGACTCGGCTCACTTTTTGCTGATTATCTGTTGTTTTTTTTAATATAAAGCTGTATATCACTGCAAATTTACTTCTCCATATTAGTTTATTTCTAAAGGAATATGCAAACTGGCATTCCACGAGAATTACGTCAAGAATTGCATACATGTTCACTGTTTCATTTTTTTTGCCATGCCAGTAGAAATATGTGTAAATCAAACTTAGTGAGCATTAAATAGGGCCAATTCCGTTTTTAAGCTACAGAATGAAATGAACGCAGCAAATCGAGCATTCATTTCCCCTACTGCTGAGCAGCAGCGCCATTACATGTATATACATATATATATATATATCTTGAGGACCGGCTTCATTGTGCAGCAACGCAGCAAAACGAGCATACATTTCGACTACCGCTGAACAACAGCGGTATATACACATCTATTCATATATGTATATATACATGTATATACATATATATATGAAGCCGGTCCTCAAGACAACTAAGCTTCATGCAAAATTTCAGTAAATCATGCAAATATTCGACCTTTCGGAGTTAAAACTTTCAAAAACGATTCCATAACCGCCTTCGCCAATAATACTCAATAGTTTATAAACACACGATTCAGATTTCACTTCACCGTCCACTTTTGGCAATCGATCCTTCTCCTCTACCATCACCTAAACCGTCATACGAAATCGTCCACTCGAATTCCGTTCGCAAATATTACTTGAGAAACTGAGCAACCGCTCAATAGGTTCAAAAAAACTAGTGAATGATGGAGATAATGCGAACAGGCCAAAGAATAACGTTTTGAAATTAGCATATGTTCGAACGGTATGCAAATTAACGGAAGAAATCATTGATTGCAGTGATTATTGTTCGATTAGCAAACAGCTTTTCTTTGATGATGTTTAGGTCTATTTCGTTTAATTCAAATTGCGATCATCAAAATGCTAAATAGCTGCTATTTTATAACATTTGCTTATATATATGTATATATGTTTGAATTACTCAATCACCTATAGAGAAGCATTTGAACGGTCTTCGAAACACTAAGTATTGGTGAATCAGTATGAGTTACGTGTAACTTGTATTTGCATATTCTTCTTGCTCATCCATTCATTCAGCAACGACTACGAGTTGCATGAAAACCGACGCATGGTACCAGTGACTAATGGAAACTATACAATAGATTTTTATCACATTTCCGTAGCAGATAAAGGAGATGATCCCTGATTGGGAGCAGTCGAATTCATAACTTAGAGCTCTAGATGCAACTGTATGAATGAACAATAGATCTAGATATCGTTCAAAGTGTGCAGCAGTGGTAGAATATGAACACCGATGCGGAGGACGATTGCAAATAATACGACGGACTGGAACAGGAAATTGAACTTTACATATGCTCTTTTTTGGAATAAACGAGTCTCGAACATGAACGGAATGGCTCTTCGTAACGCTGTTAATGACGGCCCATCACGCACAAATCAATTTTACAATTTCATAAATGTTAACTTACGCTTTAAAAGACCATTGATTCACCAACAACTGTGATAATTTAAAATTTACTACGATTTCCATAAAAGATGTTGTAGTTCTGTATTGTTTCCTTTTGTAGCTAAATAGACAACTTTTCATGGACGTAACGCAACTTTCAATATACTTTTCATGGACATAACGCATATAAAAATTTTTCATAACAATTGCATGCAAAATCGGCCACCTTAGTGTGGAAATTTTCTTATGAGTTCCCCATACAAAGGATGAGAAAGAAGGGATAATCATCGCATCGATTGTGGGTCCGGTTCTCGACGAGGCTCAGCCAGTTCCTCCAGGCGATATCAACACTCAGCCCGGTCAGAAGATCGTCTTCAACGCGCCCTACGATGACAAACATACCTACCACATTAAGGTACGGTATGCTTTGCCACGAGATGTGTTTCCGAGGAAAATGTTTCGTTTCGGCGTGTGGAAAAACGAAGAAGTGAAATTAAACGTTCAGCAAGGATTGCATTTGATTCTGCGATCTCCTTGATTTTGCAAAGCGTTCCACACAGTTTCAAGTCTTGAACTTTGGAACGATAGGACCAAGCTGCGGCTGGAAGCAAAACTTGCTACAAACATTCTTTCGAACGGCTGTATATGTGGAAAAGAAGCGGTCGGCCAAATGTGTGATGTCATTAGAATATGCGATGTCCCTAATGTCCCAGAACGTGACGTCACTTTACAAGAATTTTTCTCTTGTGTTTGGATCATCAGCTGCTACAGATTATTTAGATTACGAATGCGGGTGGTCGTCGTATCGGATGGGCGATCAAGACGACGAACATGAGACGTTTGGGTGTGGACCCGCCGTGCGGTGTGCTCGACCCGAAGGAGAGCGTGCTAATGGCAGTGTCGTGCGATACCTTCAACGCGGCCACTGAGGATCTTAACAACGACCGTATCACCATCGAATGGACCAACACTCCAGACGGTGCTGCCAAACAGTTCCGTCGTGAATGGTTCCAGGGCGATGGTATGGTTCGCCGCAAGAACCTCCCTATCGAATACAATCTCTAAATTGTATAAGCCATGTGAAACTTGAAATAAAGCTTTCTAATGTAGACGACTCCATGACCTGATTAGATATGCTCGGTGCAGGCTCTGTTGACGTATATAAACATCCTTTTGTGAGTTGCATATTAGTTTTTATTCTCCCACCTGAGCTGAGCTGGGCAAGTGGTTTGAGCAGGGAGTAGGCGGCAGTGGGTGGGGAGTTGAGGAGAGTAGATAGGGTTAATTAAAGCACTTACTAACACCTAGTAGGAGGTCTTCTCCTGTTAACAGAAGCGAGCAACCGGATGGTTGTGGAGAACTGGCCGAGGATATGCAGCACCGAAGGCGAAGATGTAGAGGAGGTGCTGAGCAAGTACGCTTTGGAGGGCTGAATGGCGGGGATAATGAACACGCTAATATCAAATATTTATAACAGGCATTCGAAATGAGCCGCGATCAAGCTTTTGCAAATAAATTTAAAAAACCGGAAGAAGTCCCTTAAAAATACTGGTTACTAGCACAGAGGTGAGTGCAATAATGAAAGACATTCGTGATGCACGAACATTAGACAGGCAATATAGCGACCCGACAATACTCATCCGAAAAAAAAGCAAAAGATTCACCTGTGCACAGATACATGCCGAATACAAAGCGACAGTTCGTTCGAACGTTCGAATGCTTCATCGAAGAAGCGAGAGGGTGTTGATTTATCACCGAGAACGATGAAACAGGTCTCATTAAAAGGCCAGTCACTCCCTCTTAACGTCTTGAAAGATGAAGCCATCAACATTTTGAAGCATGACAAACGAAAGAAGCCATTTCAGATTCTGATCGATTCAAAAAGATGAACGCAATCGTTTTATTGTTCAGGAATATCTCCACCCCTTGACATGTGAGCAGCAAACTTCGCCTAACAATTCCATAGAGTTCAAGCGATTTTAGAGGGATATATGATTCATTCCGTCGTTTTGTTAATTGTAACCGTTTTGTGCCAGTATCTATTCGAAATATTTTGTCGTCTAAAGTTGGATCAGCACTAAAATGTAGTACTGTTTTCAAAAAAGTATCATGCACCAAGTGTTTCACGAAGACGACAACCGAATGACCTGCCTTAGTTGTGAGTGAGGGTAGCATATGGACTCATTTAACAAATGAAAAATTTCAACAACTGGAGCATCCTTCTTCGATTTGCATCCAAGAGAGACAGGGGAATAGATTTTTATGATGGGGACCATGAGTGATGTAGAGCAGCCAACAAAATAGCACACTAATGGAATCTGGACTGATCGTAAGAGCTTCATCGCCCGACGGGGAGAGCTGAATTAAACGAGCTTTCATTTGTTACGATCGAGAAAGAAATAGAGGTTTCCTTTCGAACAACATCTTTATTTTTTTTGTTCCCTATCAAGTCCAATAAAGCTCGTAGGTCCGTCCACGGTTTCCGCTATTTGCCATATTAAGAAAACGTAGGGGAGAGAGGGATGGGAGTGAGGGTATTTTATTTCAAAGGAAGCCATGCTGTTGCTTGTTGGCTGTTCTTGTTACGTCGTTGTATTTGGAAGCGATTTTGGTCGAATTCTTGCGCTCCTCCCCTCTTTCTTTTTCTCTTTCATCAATCCCTTTCTCATATTTGTTTATATATAGGTATATACATTATATATGTATCTATATATGCATATATATATCTATGTATACATATATATGTGCATATATATATACACATTACCTATATGTATATATATACACATATGTATTTATACATACATATATATTTATACATATACATATGTATATATAACCGTTTACAGCTCCGCTGCACCTGTATAGTACACATTCCATGTAACAGAAACGTCCAACCCGTAAACTTTTTCTGGCGATCGATGTGCGAAGCTCGGGCTTTGCTGACGCATTTCCGAATAAGGACACAATCACGGAATAGAGCTACAACAGGTTTTCAAAGTTCGAATATGTGCTTTGATGTAACGCTCTAATAATGAGTAGTTCATCATCGAGTTTGATCTTGTAGGAGCAGCATTGTTCCGTGTCTCATTTACTAGCCAGGTAGGCGCTTAGTTAGGAATCGTCGGACTTAAAGCGATAGGTTGGTTGCTGTTTTCGAGGTGCAGCATTTTTTATGGCGGGTCTTTTGTGCCCTCCAACAGTGTCAAGTAAGGTTTTCCTCTACCATGAATGATCCATGAGGTGTGCAAGTTTCGAGCTGTTCTTGTTTCTTGGGTAATCGTGCGCAGGTTCGTCTACAGTCATCCATAAATCAAAGGAAATAAAAAGCGGAAAGAGGGAGTCTTAAATTTTTGCCGATTTTGCATTTGCAAAGCGCATTATGGCGATGCCACGTCTATGCCTGTGTGTGTGTGTGCGTGTGTGTGTGTGGATGTCCATTTGTGCATGCAACATGATTTCAGCTCCCACGCCACTGGAAGTTGATATACCAAATTTAATAGCTTTGTCTACATGCTAGGGTCACATCATGTGCCAGTTTTCGTGTTATTAGAAGAAGCCGCAGCCTTCATGAAGTAGTTCGTCTTTGCGTGACTACTGGTTACTTGACAGCCATTTGGATTGCAGCACACTAAAACGAGCGAAAAAAATCGAATTTATTTTGGTTGAAATTTGAAGAATTGATAACGTTAACTTAAAAAGAATTGATGAAGCCGTTTAGTATGCTGGGTGCTTGCGTACTTTCTTATTGCAACAAATTCGATGGTGAGAAATACGCCGCATAGTATTTTATTCGCAGCCCATAAGGGATGCATAGCCGATCGACCGTACGAAATCTTAATTTAAAGTAATCCTTTTCTCATGATTCGTTTTGCAACCGAACGCTCGTTAAGAAAGTGTGCTTAGAGAAATGTATGTGTATCGGGAATCAAGTTCTGAGGACTGTGATGACTAAGATTTCAGTGCCGTTATGCTGCGTGATCACTTGTGCCGCTTTTTGCACACAAATGAAATGGCACAAATTTCAGTTGACATAAGCGTATCGATCGAATGAATACTTTGACGTTTTTTATCACATGCTATCTCATCTTCATCTTTATTAGTGACCTTCATCGATGCGGCCATTAATTAGTGCAGTTCGTTCCCTCGACAACTGTTACTTCCTGCAGATTAGTTAGATTTTTGCAGATTGCTTCGTCTTTCGTTGTACGAGGGTGTGATCGCCAAGTGACAAGAAAAAACCAAAGTGAAAATGCGTCGAGAAAAGATTAGCCGCATTTGCGAATCGAATGATCCGCACTTGGTATGTTTAAAGCCGGCATTGGGAGACACCGAAAAAGGCATACGGCAAAAACCGACATCAACGCTTGGGACCGACTACTTACGACAGGTAACTTTTTTACTCGTTATCCTTGTCAGGTTTTCGAATGGTTGAAGGATATTGCTGACGAAATGGGCTTCGGCGATTCTCGCATTCGTAAATAAGTACATACAGGGCGATATCCGTATGCATTCGTTTTGTTGAATAATTGACCGAATAATTTCTTTGCAAACAAAATAGATTGTTTTTTTCCAGATGGGGATCTCATTTCCGGGACACCTAATCGTCATTGGTCTCGCCACCGTCTGCGCCTCCAAAAACTGGTTACTGTCAAGTGATACCAAAGAACATAGATACCGTGGGTAAAGACGTGAGAGTTTGCAGTAAGTAATGTTTAAAGCGTAGTTAGTGGTTTAATGTAGTGGGTGCATCAGTTTGGCAATAATCGGTCATCGACGGTGTGGCTGAAATGGGTTCATCAGTTTATCTTGCCTTCTTCTTTGTTGTAATGCAGAGGAAACCTATAACAGAATCATTAAATCAAACTTAGCCGTTTGAGCTTGAAGATGTGACTGTGTGAGGAGCTGGAGAAAGAGAGAGGGAGGGAGAGGTGCAGAGAAGTCGTAAATAGAAAAAGAACTTTAAATTGGAAGCTTGGAAGCAGTCTTTGAAACTTACAAAATGCTTCGAAAATTTAAGTTGAAAAGCGCTCACATGCTGAATAAATATTTGGTTGGGCATAAGAAGTAAATTGCTCAAGTGAATTATTTGGTGAGTGCAAACGTGGGAGCATTTAAATTTTTATGTATTTTAGAGCACCAGTACGAATGGAATGAGCGGATTAGCGGAAGTTGAAAGACGTCACCCTTATGAAGTATGCAAGGCTGAAATAAAGTGGGCTGCTCGCGGCTGCGATGCGGCTCAAGCTTGCGATCTTTGCGCGAAATTCGATCTGCTTGAAAAGATCGTCAAAAGTTTGGGTACGTTTCTTTAGAACAGTGATGTTATTGAGGGTTAAAGGTGGTTTGCGAACATCATTTCAAAGTTCATACTGGAACTACTTTTATCTGAAAGACCGCGAATCGCGGATATAAAAATGTACGTTTACAATATCTTCACGATATCCACAATCTGCTGTTATCCTTTCCTGCTGCTGTGCTTCATCCCTTCAGATTTGTAGGAGGTGAAGAAGTTACGGCATATTCCGTAAATTGATAGCCCAACGTTTTTTGGCTTGCGGTGTTTGCGAAAACGAAAAGCTGGTAGCTATTTTATTGCAGAAGTTAGCTGCTGGTGGTGGGAACTTTTTCGAATAGGTTTACTCAGATATTTCATGCTACCTTTTCCTCACTTTTGCATTAGAAGAATTATCGAACAATGTTGCTGATATTGCGGAGTAATATGGGTGATAGTGTGCACTGCTTCTTTTGTTGCGGACTTAGAAACTTTGTTTTCCTTAATAGTGGCAGTTTCAATTCGGAGAGGGGAAGGGAGAGGGAACGCTTTCGTAGCAGAGTGCCAGACTATTGCACGCAGATTTTTTAAAATGGTAGCATCCCTTAGCTTGGGTTACGGATGGCAAACAATGGCATACTTTTCACGGCATTTCACAGTATACGTTATATTGTTCGCGGTATGTTATTTGCTAATTTGTTTAGGCGTTGACGGTGTAATGTATCGGTCGCTGTTCTGCCTGTACATATTCAGAAATGTAACCGAGGAGCCTTCCGATTCCGAACTAATGCTTGCCAGTACGGGATTGTGCGAGGCTGGTGTCGAGAATGAAATTCTCAAACGGATTGCCTTGAGTATGGTTTGCTTTCATATCGTTTTGCAAACGAGTTTAACTGTGCAAATAAGTCGGTATGTTCACTTAATCATTTGGGCCAAGCAGCTTTGAGTCCCGGCATGAGAACAGGTTCATGCTTCAGACTTCAGCTTATTTATAAATATTTGTCCCCTGCATAGTACATTATTTGATGTTTTATAGTGAGAGATGTTGTTAGGATAGGATATAATGCAGAGTATCCAAAAGTGATCATCAATTCCAAGAACAGTATCTTGCACTGAATTTGTGTATGCGAGGAGGTGGAGAGAGGGGAAGGGTTGACTTCCCTA
>JPKZ01000505.1:174874-191882 GCA_000803305.1 Toxocara canis
GTCTCATAGTTTATACATGTCAAAATTTCTTTAATCTCCTATCCGTCACTTTCTCCTACTTCAATATTATTTCCTTAAATCATCTTTTTGCCAAGAAAGCCGTTGCAGTCAAAGATCGCTGTATGAAACGCTCTATAATTTTGTTTTTTAGTAAACAGTTCCAATTGTAAATAGTTAGCTGTGAATGGAGAGTGTTCAGTTGTTCATCGATTACGATCGAGAGTCGGTTTGAAAGCATTTCAAGAAGCAGTGGTAACGAATTGGCAGAAGGCTCTCTCTTCCGAAAAATATCGACTTGATTCACCCCTTTACGCCTCTCGAATCAAGGGTATTGAAGACAAGGCAAGATATTTGTAACAAATACCTTACTGTATTTAATTAAGTTTAAGTAAGGTGTAAAGTATTCATTAGACCACCGAAGAAGGAATGCTTTATTATACCTGGTTTTTTGCTGTTTGCTTTATTTTTCCATGTTGCTTATCACTGTATAATGAAAGAATGTGTGGAAATTAGGACCTTCTTGTTTTCGAAAGCTTTCAGTTTCACGTGGAGCTACAAGATCCAGCTTCTAACGGGATTTGGTCGATGCCACAAAATTTTACAAAAATAGCCTCGAATTTACGTTTCGCATGGCCCTTATATTGTAGCGCTGATGCGGGCGGCCTCAAGCTCGTGCGATCTTATCCCGCCTCGAAGGTCCTGAATTTCAAATTACTCGTGGAAGCGGCACTTAATAAGGTGTTTGTAAAAGCCAACTAACATTTTCGGTGCGTACTGGCATATGCTATCTTAACGGGGGCAGGAGAGGTACACCGATACTTGAGCTGGGGGGTTTTCTATGAATAAGAAGAGTCATTCGAGGTTATTTGCTGTATCGTTGCTCTCACATGATCGCTTTGGGATTTGGATTTCGAAGTTGCTAAAATCGAATGCTCATTCAGTTTCAAAAAATTTTGGATGCTGTGGGCGACTGAGCTGGTTGATTGCAGTCATATAAATAGACAAGCCTGATCATTATACTTTGCTGGCTTAGCAGATGAATACTCAGTTGGAATGAACGGAAATTAAACGTATTGTTGAGTTTTGTTTTAGGGTATTTGAATGAGATGCCGATCATCGGAACACCAGTATCAAACATGCAAACAGGAGTGTGGGCAAGAGTAGTTATTAATGTGTAGGTTATTTTCATTACAGCTGCATTCTGAATCTGCATGTCAGTATGCGGTTCACGACTGGACTTTCATTAAGCAACAGCTTACAGGCACCATCGATTGATTCAGCAAGATCGATACGTAACAATTTGGAACAGTCGTTAGGCATCACTATAAAAAGGCCAGCTCCGTCTGATTTTACACTCAGGTGAGCGTTGCGTTTTATTTGTTTAAAAAATCGTTTTGTGCTAAATTATAAGTTTGACCGAAAAGCGAATTTCTCGCCAACTAATAGCTGTAAGCTGGTTAAGCCGACGATTTTCCATTGCCTTAGGTCTTTTTTCGTATCGTTTCGGCGTTCAGTCCTTTAGATATTGCGTTGCTATGGTTTAAATCGAAAGCAGATACAGCATCACTGTCAGCTTGGGTTTCGCGCTGATGATTTTTGCATTTCCGCTTTGGTCCGTAATGTTTTTTTTCTTTCCATTTCCGCTTCCGCTCTCATTTTTAGTGTGGTCCTGCGTTTCAGTTCGAAGTTTGCACGACGCATTTGTTGGAGGAAAGCCAAAACTGAGAAAATTGAACAGCGGGCAAACGATTCAAGCGGCGATCTCGTAAGTACGAATGGAATGGCAGCGAATGTGCTTGCAAATGAGGTACTGATTTGCTTCATGATTGTAGTAGGAATTGAGGCAAGGTGAATGCGTGTAAATTCGGTGAACTTGCTTTGTTCTTGCATCAAGAATGAACGGCGAGGGGGTGAACGGTAGTGGAAAGAGGGGAAGAGATATTTTTTCTTTGCGTGGGGCTCTAATTACGGGTGAGGTTTTGAGCAGATTGAGCTAACTGGTTGGCTTCATGTTCATCGTGTTTCCAGTGGACAGTATCTGTGATGTTTCCAGTGCGCATGAATCTTCGAAAGTGGCGGCGATATTCACACCTATGCAAATAGGCACCAGTTGTCCTCAGCCTTCCGAAGAGTGGCATATCCGTAATCTTGGCTGATCTGGGAGCGTGTATTTTCAGCCGTGCTCTTCACGCGACGGTCAAAAACTGTCTGTGGTTGAACTATTGAGAAGTATTGGCAGCCTCTACGAGGACTCAGAGTCGATATGTCGTCATATGTTGGAATTGCTAACTTCGACTCGTAGTGACGAAGCATTACAAAGTGAGGTATGGTAAAATGCAACTTTGATAGCGGAGAGGGTTCCAATCCCGTTTATTTTTATTTCACGTTCCTGTAGGGAAGGTGGTTTTTTCATTTCATATTTAAAAAAGCAAATAAGATACTAGCGTTAATCCCTCTTTTATTCTTTTTATGGTTGCCCCGCGGAAAACCCCTTCAACGTTTCGGAGGGATGAGCATACTCCTTCAGTTCGTAAGAAATAAAGAAAAAGTAAATTTCGCGATCGGAGATGTATACGCCCCACTCTCGAACAAGCAACAGTATTAGCGGAGGAAAAAAAAATCAAGTTTAAAAGGATCCGGTTCGAACTTCCGTAGATTTTATACTACACTGCTGGCTAGAAGCTAGAATTGATTTATTGCAGCCCTTGTTCTTCTGCTGTTATGCCCATGCTGCTGTTTTTCCATCGCTTTATATCTCGTAATTAACGAATCAGGCGACAGTGAATTGTTAGCTGGAGCTTTGTGTTCCGATAAGCTAGAATAACAAAAAAAAACGATAGCTATCCTGTCAAAGTAGTCCGTAATGAGGTTCGCAGATGGCAAACAATGAACACTGCCATATTTTTTATTATTGAAGCTGGGGCGTTGAACATAATTATTTGCGAGTACAGACATGTGCTTATTGCTTTCATACACGTTCCGTATTAAATTTGACCTACCCGCAGACGTGTTTACCCGAAATCCATCGCATACTTATAAGTTACTTACTAAACGTGCCATATAATCGTTAATGGAAGCCGCTGTCATCAGTACGAGTGACCGATGTTCCTCGCGAGCATCTCTAACTTCATTTAGATGTTGTATGATTATTTTTATAGCTGATCGATCTTTTGGGTGTGGAGCAGTTCGATCTTGTGGGCACCGTGTTAGAATCCCGTGCGGAATTAGTTGCTGAAATCGATGCAATGAAGGACGAAGGCAAAAAACAGTCAAAAATCGCACGAATTATGGTTTGTCATTACAGCTGGTCGTGAGAACTCTGTTCGCAATTTAGTGGTTCTTTTTTTGTTCCTTCGCTTCCTCCCCCCTCCGCCTTTCCTCACTCCACCCACCCTTTCCTCATCACCGTTCTTCCCAGCCTGCGCTCACGTAAAGGTTATTGGCAGTGTTTGCCGATGGGTGTGGGAATAGAGTATAGAAGAATCAAAAGATGTTTTCGTGTCATGGCTTGTAGTGTTCTAGAATGGTTGCTGGAAGGCAAGAAAAAGTAAAGCGCAGAAATAGTTGAGTTTCTGAGTTTCTGAAGCTTGTTTATGAGTTTCTGAATGAAGTTCGGATGTGTCTCTCAATTTCTGAGGTTTCTTGCCGGCCACCATTTTCCAACCAATTTTTGCGTGCCTCTTTTGTCGCATAAAAATTTTTAGATCACAGTTTTTGAACGTAATTTTTTACTATGGTTGTTGGAATGCCGGCTGCAATCACTCCTAAAAAATCCTGAAATGTGCGAGTAATTCCCCCCTCTTCTCCTTCTCTCTCTTTATCTCTCTCTCCTTTCCTCCACTTCTCCACTTTTTTCAGTTGTCGAGGGAGTGGGAGAGATGATTTGAACTAGCGTTCTGCGGGACACAGTTCGTTGACGAGGTCCTCACCTATTTTCCTAATAAGGAGCAGCCCCCCGAATTCTCTTTCTTTTAATTTTCCGTCAGGCTGCTGTTCTTCCTCTTTCCTTCCCGTTCTGTACCCTCCCATCAACTGCTGTCAGATCGCTCCCTGACAAGGGGCTTCGCGGCAAAATGCTCTTCGGGTAGGGATTTGGCGAAAATTTTCGGCGACCGACCGACATGCGATGGCGGATTCACCTACAAGTCGCTAAATTAGGGGGTTCTCTAAAGGATCAACAGACGAACGGCCCTAAAACAAACCGCTTCCAACGTTGAACTAACCCCGTAAAACTTCTAGACCAAATCGATCTTCGAATGGAAGGCTATTCCCTGGTCAGTTTGCCGTTAGACATAGAGCTCTTCTACCTGATCGCTTTCAGACACCCCGCCTCCCTCATCCTCATCATCATCGCAGAACGCTGATTTGAATACTTATTGTTCTGTTTTCGTTGAAGGCGTTGAAAGCGGTGAAGGACTGTCCGCAGTACTGCCAGCAGGTGGTGGTACAATCGAAAATGGAAGCAGATTTAAAACGTGAGGTGCGAAAGGAGCAGAAACGTGCCAACAGAGAGTTCAATAGAATAACGCATGCTTTCGGTGAAGAAGAGAAGTTGGAGCTTGAGCTAGCACAGCGCGACATCATGCGGCAGAGGTTAACTTTACCTTTCAAAATAATATCTTTAATGATTCGTTAGGTGGATCTTAACACTTCCAGTTCTGGGTGGTACGCGAAAGTTATAGACCAGTTTCTGGGTGAGTCCTCAGATCGTTTCAAAAATTTCAGAAACTCTGATGAAGGACGAGAAAGAGGAAGTGAAGGAAAGAAAATTCGGTAAAGAGAAAATAAGGTAGCAATCGATGCAGCTGTAAGTTTAAATCGTGCCTAAGTCTGGAAACGGAAGGAGGGGGTTGAGGGGAGTGATATATTTATTTATTTACACATGATTATTCGATAAAAGGACAGTCAAAGTTCGGGAAAGTGGTGGTAAATAATGAAAAACCTTGCAGAGAGCACGTGAAATCAGGGAGTCATGGATTAGTATTATTTCGCGCGCACCCATTGTATGAACAGAGAAATGCAGTGTTGTAGTTATTAATGAGGAATTTATGTTGTGAAGTGACTTGTTGCTCATGGTTGGGAGTTTCGTTCATCTTGGTATAGGTTTGCGGCAATGTAGTAAAGTGACCTCAAGAAGACAACTCGGAAGTCGAATGTCATTAAACCTGATTTATGTTTCGTTAACTTTGGCATATGCCGGGCTATCGCAAGGTAAACATTGCTAATCAAACGATATTTGAAAAGGGCGCATTTTCGAAGGAAAAGTGAGGTAACTTACGCATGAAAGGTTTATAAATTTCGGCAGTTTATATCGAAGAAGAGGGGTAAATTGAAGTTACTTTAAGCGACTTATCCTGAAAAAGCTAAGAAGCCTGGAATAGAGCGTTACCGGATTATTGGAAAATGGCACTGCTTTTGAAGGAATGCTAATGAGGTTCGGCAGCTGACAAGAGCATCTTTTTTTTTATCGAAAAAGAAGGGGATGAGAGGGGCCTAATCACCGAGTTTCTACGGTACTTATTTCTTTGATGATGACTGTTAACTCGTTGGCATACTTCGATGGCACTTACGTGTTGTAGGCGATAATACGAGTAAGAGTGTGTCATTTTTTAGGCAGATGGAATTGATGGCTGCGAAGTGGACTCCGTTGAATGAAGAAAGCCGTGTGCCGGTAATTCAGCGTGAGCACTACCCGTTCGTTTTCGATGCTGCCTTAGCAGTCGGAGAAACGAACTTAGTCGTTAACGGAATGAGGGTTTGTACCTCTTGTGGTTTTTCTCTTACAACAAGCTTGTTGCATTTTTATTTAATTAATCTCTGCAAAATTGTCGAGCGATAACATATAGAAGTGCTGCTGTGTCGCAGCAGAGCTGTTTTACAGTGATTAAACGTATATACCTATAGGTAATATTCCTAAGTGAGTAGATGATTGAAATATATATATATATATATACATATATATATATATATATTGCCTTAGGTCTTTTTTCGTATCGTTTCGGCGTTCAGTCCTTTAGATATTGCGTTGCTATGGTTTAAATCGAAAGCAGATACAGCATCACTGTCAGCTTGGGTTTCGCGCTGATGATTTTTGCATTTCCGCTTTGGTCCGTAATGTTTTTTTTCTTTCCATTTCCGCTTCCGCTCTCATTTTTAGTGTGGTCCTGCGTTTCAGTTCGAAGTTTGCACGACGCATTTGTTGGAGGAAAGCCAAAACTGAGAAAATTGAACAGCGGGCAAACGATTCAAGCGGCGATCTCGTAAGTACGAATGGAATGGCAGCGAATGTGCTTGCAAATGAGGTACTGATTTGCTTCATGATTGTAGTAGGAATTGAGGCAAGGTGAATGCGTGTAAATTCGGTGAACTTGCTTTGTTCTTGCATCAAGAAATGAACGGCAGGGGGTGAACGGTAGTGGAAAGAGGGGAAGAGATATTTGTTCTTTGCGTGGGGCTCTAATTACGGGTGAGGTTTTGAAGAGGGGAAGAGATATTTTTTCTTTGCGTGGGGCTCTAATTACGGGTGAGGTTTTGAGCAGATTGAGCTAACTGGTTGGCTTCATGTTCATCGTGTTTCCAGTGGACAGTATCTGTGATGTTTCCAGTGCGCATGAATCTTCGAAAGTGGCGGCGATATTCACACCTATGCAAATAGGCACCAGTTGTCCTCAGCCTTCCGAAGAGTGGCATATCCGTAATCTTGGCTGATCTGGGAGCGTGTATTTTCAGCCGTGCTCTTCACGCGACGGTCAAAAACTGTCTGTGGTTGAACTATTGAGAAGTATTGGCAGCCTCTACGAGGACTCAGAGTCGATATGTCGCCATATGTTGGAATTGCTAACTTCGACTCGTAGTGACGAAGCATTACAAAGTGAGGTATGGTAAAATGCAACTTTGATAGCGGAGAGGGTTCCAATCCCGTTTATTTTTATTTCACGTTCCTGTAGGGAAGGTGGTTTTTTCATTTCATATTTAAAAAAGCAAATAAGATACTAGCGTTAATCCCTCTTTTATTCTTTTTATGGTTGCCCCGCGGAAAACCCCTTCAACGTTTCGGAGGGATGAGCATACTCCTTCAGTTCGTAAGAAATAAAGAAAAAGTAAATTTCGCGATCGGAGATGTATACGCCCCACTCTCGAACAAGCAACAGTATTAGCGGAGGAAAAAAAAATCAAGTTTAAAAGGATCCGGTTCGAACTTCCGTAGATTTTATACTAGACTGCTGGCTAGAAGCTAGAATTGATTTATTGCAAGCCCTTGTTCTTCTGCTGTTATGCCCATGCTGCTGTTTTTCCATCGCTTTATATCTCGTAATTAACGAATCAGGCGACAGTGAATTGTTAGCTGGAGCTTTGTGTTCCGATAAGCTAGAATAACAAAAAAAAACGATAGCTATCCTGTCAAAGTAGTCCGTAATGAGGTTCGCAGATGGCAAACAATGAACACTGCCATATTTTTTATTATTGAAGCTGGGGCGTTGAACATAATTATTTGCGAGTACAGACATGTGCTTATTGCTTTCATACACGGTCCATATTAAATTTGACCTACCCGCAGACGTGTTTACCCGAAATCCATCGCATACTTATAAGTTACTTACTAAACGTGCCATATAATCGTTAATGGAAGCCGCTGTCATCAGTACGAGTGACCGATGTTCCTCGCGAGCATCTCTAACTTCATTTAGATGTTGTATGATTATTTTTATAGCTGATCGATCTTTTGGGTGTGGAGCAGTTCGATCTTGTGGGCACCGTGTTAGAATCCCGTGCGGAATTAGTTGCTGAAATCGATGCAATGAAGGACGAAGGCAAAAAACAGTCAAAAATCGCACGAATTATGGTTTGTCATTACAGCTGGTCGTGAGAACTCTGTTCGCAATTTAGTGGTTCTTTTTTTGTTCCTTCGCTTCCTCCCCCCTCCGCCTTTCCTCACTCCACCCACCCTTTCCTCATCACCGTTCTTCCCAGCCTGCGCTCACGTAAAGGTTATTGGCAGTGTTTGCCGATGGGTGTGGGAATAGAGTATAGAAGAATCAAAAGATGTTTTCGTGTCATGGCTTGTAGTGTTCTAGAATGGTTGCTGGAAGGCAAGAAAAAGTAAAGCGCAGAAATAGTTGAGTTTCTGAGTTTCTGAAGCTTGTTTATGAGTTTCTGAATGAAGTTCGGATGTGTCTCTCAATTTCTGAGGTTTCTTGCCGGCCACCATTTTCCAACCAATTTTTGCGTGCCTCTTTTGTCGCATAAAAATTTTTAGATCACAGTTTTTGAACGTAATTTTTTACTATGGTTGTTGGAATGCCGGCTGCAATCACTCCTAAAAAATCCTGAAATGTGCGAGTAATTCCCCCCTCTTCTCCTTCTCTCTCTTTATCTCTCTCTCCTTTCCTCCACTTCTCCACTTTTTTCAGTTGTCGAGGGAGTGGGAGAGATGATTTGAACTAGCGTTCTGCGGGACACAGTTCGTTGACGAGGTCCTCACCTATTTTCCTAATAAGGAGCAGCCCCCCGAATTCTCTTTCTTTTAATTTTCCGTCAGGCTGCTGTTCTTCCTCTTTCCTTCCCGTTCTGTACCCTCCCATCAACTGCTGTCAGATCGCTCCCTGACAAGGGGCTTCGCGGCAAAATGCTCTTCGGGTAGGGATTTGGCGAAAATTTTCGGCGACCGACCGACATGCGATGGCGGATTCACCTACAAGTCGCTAAATTAGGGGGTTCTCTAAAGGATCAACAGACGAACGGCCCTAAAACAAACCGCTTCCAACGTTGAACTAACCCCGTAAAACTTCTAGACCAAATCGATCTTCGAATGGAAGGCTATTCCCTGGTCAGTTTGCCGTTAGACATAGAGCTCTTCTACCTGATCGCTTTCAGACACCCCGCCTCCCTCATCCTCATCATCATCGCAGAACGCTGATTTGAATACTTATTGTTCTGTTTTCGTTGAAGGCGTTGAAAGCGGTGAAGGACTGTCCGCAGTACTGCCAGCAGGTGGTGGTACAATCGAAAATGGAAGCAGATTTAAAACGTGAGGTGCGAAAGGAGCAGAAACGTGCCAACAGAGAGTTCAATAGAATAACGCATGCTTTCGGTGAAGAAGAGAAGTTGGAGCTTGAGCTAGCACAGCGCGACATCATGCGGCAGAGGTTAACTTTACCTTTCAAAATAATATCTTTAATGATTCGTTAGGTGGATCTTAACACTTCCAGTTCTGGGTGGTACGCGAAAGTTATAGACCAGTTTCTGGGTGAGTCCTCAGATCGTTTCAAAAATTTCAGAAACTCTGATGAAGGACGAGAAAGAGGAAGTGAAGGAAAGAAAATTCGGTAAAGAGAAAATAAGGTAGCAATCGATGCAGCTGTAAGTTTAAATCGTGCCTAAGTCTGGAAACGGAAGGAGGGGGTTGAGGGGAGTGATATATTTATTTATTTACACATGATTATTCGATAAAAGGACAGTCAAAGTTCGGGAAAGTGGTGGTAAATAATGAAAAACCTTGCAGAGAGCACGTGAAATCAGGGAGTCATGGATTAGTATTATTTCGCGCGCACCCATTGTATGAACAGAGAAATGCAGTGTTGTAGTTATTAATGAGGAATTTATGTTGTGAAGTGACTTGTTGCTCATGGTTGGGAGTTTCGTTCATCTTGGTATAGGTTTGCGGCAATGTAGTAAAGTGACCTCAAGAAGACAACTCGGAAGTCGAATGTCATTAAACCTGATTTATGTTTCGTTAACTTTGGCATATGCCGGGCTATCGCAAGGTAAACATTGCTAATCAAACGATATTTGAAAAGGGCGCATTTTCGAAGGAAAAGTGAGGTAACTTACGCATGAAAGGTTTATAAATTTCGGCAGTTTATATCGAAGAAGAGGGGTAAATTGAAGTTACTTTAAGCGACTTATCCTGAAAAAGCTAAGAAGCCTGGAATAGAGCGTTACCGGATTATTGGAAAATGGCACTGCTTTTGAAGGAATGCTAATGAGGTTCGGCAGCTGACAAGAGCATCTTTTTTTTTATCGAAAAAGAAGGGGATGAGAGGGGCCTAATCACCGAGTTTCTACGGTACTTATTTGTTTGATGATGACTGTTAACTCGTTGGCATACTTCGATGGCACTTACGTGTTGTAGGCGGTAATACGAGTAAGAGTGTGTCATTTTTTAGGCAGATGGAATTGATGGCTGCGAAGTGGACTCCGTTGAATGAAGAAAGCCGTGTGCCGGTAATTCAGCGTGAGCACTACCCGTTCGTTTTCGATGCTGCCTTAGCAGTCGGAGAAACGAACTTAGTCGTTAACGGAATGAGGGTTTGTACCTCTTGTGGTTTTTCTCTTACAACAAGCTTGTTGCATTTTTATTTAATTAATCTCTGCAAAATTGTCGAGCGATAACATATAGAAGTGCTGCTGTGTCGCAGCAGAGCTGTTTTACAGTGATTAAACGTATATACCTATAGGTAATATTCCTAAGTGAGTAGATGATTGAAATATATATATATATATATACATATATATATATATATATACATGTATGTATACATTCAGCTTTTTGAAGCAGTTGTTTGGCAAATGAGAGGGAGAGGTTTGTCAAAGTACTAATTAATGAATCCGATAGAGTAGAAAATTGATTTTAAATTATTAGTTGTAATTGCTGTTCGATTTGAACTATTATGGTTGAATGAAGTGATGGCTTTGCAGTTCTGTTTACCAGCTGGTTCAAAAAGAATCGATCACCGTAATTATGAGGAAATAACAGTGCCTCCATCTGACAGCTCTTCTATACAGGACGTGAGGCATGTATACGTCAAGGATATGGATGAGGTTGTTTTAAAAAATCATCATTTAGATTCCCTTTTCCTTTCATTTTTACAAGGTGGGAGGAGATTTTTATCATGTGACGGACAGAGAAAAATCTAGCTGAATCAACTGAGCGACTAAATGCACATTTTATACTCTTCCCGTTGAGATGCGCGTGCACATATTTCATTGTTCTTGCGTTGAATATAATTATAATTTGTAGTTTTAAATGAGAATGCTGAGAAAGGAGAAGATCGATGTGCATGTTTGTGTTTATGTGAATGTGAGATTACACTTCTTGCCACTGTAATCTTTTTCTAGCTCTGCTTCAAAAACTGTCCTACCAAATGTTATGCTTTTCTTCTTCTTTTTTTTTTTTATAAAATCAGGCATGCTGACATGGCAAACATTTATGCTAGAATCGCGATGTCCTGTATCCAAGTTTGGAGACCTAGTTTGCTGTTAATCTGTTCAAATATGTTAATGTACCACGTTACTGTTAATAAAACCCTCCTCCAACGCACTCTGTCCCTTAAATCCTCCCCTTCCTCCCGCAGTATCTTCCCCTTCGGTATAACTTCTTTCCAGAAAATTGCTACCAACTTCCATTAAGGGAAACGCAGTTCAGAAGAGGCGAAAAAAAGTGGTTTACCCCAACATAACGCCTGTTTCAATTAATTTTATCTTCAGAATACTGCAGATGAGGTAGCCCTGGTGGGACGTTACTCAAAGCGAAAAGGGATATGTATAGCGTTTGATTTGCAGTTAGGTCAAGTTGGTTTCAAAGGATACGAAAAGCTGAACGTTATTCAGTCACTAGTTTTCGAGCAGGCCTACAAGACGAGGGAGAATCTTCTCATATGTGCGCCTACTGGAGCAGGTTTGGATATAGTTGTGCATTTGGTTTCGATTTTATGCTGGAAATGAAAGCTCTAAGAGGGTTAGAAGGAGTCAGGAATCGGAAGGATATTGTCAAGAACTGCACGTCTGGTTGATAGTTGCACGACTGTCTGCATCGGTCGCTGTGCATTCATTCGCATTTTACTCAGCAGAACTTTTCGCGATGATGATCGCAAGTCGTGCACAAGTTTAAGGCTGCTAGATTCATGTTCGATTCGTCATCGTCTCAGTGACAATGCAAGTATTGAATTTTAATCAGCCGTAGTTTTGGGATGAATGGGCACCATTGCGTACGTTCGCCGTTCTGCTGATCATTTGATCTTTTTACTGGTCTCTAAAGAACTACGCTCTACAGGGATATCATGCATGAATAGAAATACGCCAGTTGAAATATGCTTATTCGTTAAGGCAAGACGAATATAGCGATGTTGGCAATCCTTAACACAATACACGGCTACATGCACAAAAGCGTCATACAGAAGGATGAATTCAAGGTTTGCCTTGATCTAGTGTGCTTGCTTTTCTCGATTGCTGTCACAGTTCCTGTTTCTGAAAAAGAGTTCCACATTAAAGGAGGAAAATCAGGGTTGGATGAAGTTTCCGTTACATTTTTAAAATTCAAGTACAGATAGTTGTACGTTTTTCTTAAAATTTTATTTGGCGCTACTTTTATAGTGTATAAAAAGGGAAAGCTAAATAGAAGTATATGTAGATTTTATATATCTATTTATATGTAGTTTGGTACAGCTTAACTTCTCGTATAAAGAAAAGGAGGTGCAAAAGATGTTATATTGTGGTTTCTTCTTATGCAGACACGTTCACAGATAATCTACATAGCGCCAATGAAAGCACTTGCAACTGAAATGACTGAGAGTTTTGGCAAACGACTGGCTCCATTTGGTTTGAAAGTAAAAGAGCTGACCGGCGATACGACGCTATCAAAGCGAGAGATTTCCGAGACACAGGTAAGTACGTTTTATTATTGTTTTGGTTTTTTCGTAGTGTTGAACATTATTGAAACGAATCTGGTTTATTTTGAATGACAGGCTTTACAGCCTTTGTACATATAGGAACAGGTACGTACAGATATACACCGTGCACTTCAATTTGAGATACAGTCTCGTCTGCTTAGCCAATCCAAGATATGAAATGCACGCATTCATGATTGACCATGTGGAGCCCGCATCTCCCGGTCCAAATTTAGTCCTTTGGTTACGCCACGGAATAGATTGGACTGGACTGAAGGCCAACAAGAAAATTGTATGTCGGTGTTTTTTGCATTTTGCTGTTATAAGCAGAACTGATTATGCTAAACCATATTAACATGTCTTCATCGACAGATTTCTAGTTTTTGTCGTATTCCGTATCGAAACTTCTGAGCAATGGTAGCTGCATCATAGGTTGGGCAAAAATTCTTCACTGCTTCCTCTAAGATTACTTTTTCGGCTCTCTTGAGTTGCGATGCAATGAAAAGGAGATTTCATTGTAGCATATGCGATGGCTATATTCATCCCAAACAGAGATCGGTCAGGGAAGGGAGCAAGCATTTTTGTAAAACACAGAATGCTCTAAGCGGCGCTTTTCTAGATGCTAGTGTTGACACCTGAGAAGTGGGACGTTGTGACACGAAAGGATAGTGAAACGTCATTGGCTAGGCATGTGCGACTTCTGATTATTGACGAGGTACATCTGTTGCACGACGACAGAGGACCAGTCATTGAGACTATTGTCGCCAGAACGCTTAGACAGGTTCGTTTTTAAGAACCCTCTTGTTGTCAATCATTGAGGCTGTCATCTGAATCTTGTGAGTGTAAATTCATTCTTAGGTGGGTGGTGCATGCTTTTCTTTCGTTCATGAGTTCGGTATGTTCGTGATATTTGCTGTGGGATCAAAAGATCCTCGAAAGGCAACTGGAGAATTCGAAGGCGCTACCCAATAACATTTCGTCTTGAAGGATTTTTTATCGATGTATCAAAGATACAAATTTTTTAGAACAAGAAGGTTCTTTGGTCTTTGAAAGGATTTTTTTACCAGGCAGAGGAACATTGCGGAAGCTCTGCTGCGCTTTTTTTTACTGCCACATATTCGCAGCACTTTCGGCATTGCATATCTGAGGTTTCTTTTTTTCTTGCCTATTTTCTTCCTTAACAAGTAAACAGTTCATTAGTGCAAAATGCAACGCCAGCTTGGAGTAGCAATAATTTGAGAGTTGAATATCTGTTGTTGTAACTAGCAGCTCCCTACCGAATGATGCGTTTACGCAGCAGCTGCTTCGTATGATTCGATGTGTGAATGAAATTTGTGTTCAATGTTCGGTGAGGTGTTATTTGAATGATGATGAATTGTGGATTGACTGCGCGTTAATTAGCTCTTCTAGCGACTTTCTTATGGACTGTATTAAGAAATTCAAAAGCGGTTTCATGCAATACAAATAAGACCATTGAACACTTCTCGTAAATTCGGTAGATAACTGTTGGCGATTTGCATTCGAATATTTATTTGAGGTGGAAATGAGTCAGCAGGGAATACGAATTGTGGGATTGTCGGCAACATTACCCAACTATGTAGATGTGGCCAGATTTCTAAGAGTCAACCCATATAAGGGACTCTTCTTCTTCGACAGTCGATTTCGGCCAGTCCCGCTCGCTCAAACGTAAGTCTGTGTAAAAAATACTTACTCATTTTATTCGCTCCACCTTTTTCTCGCATTGCCTCAGAGACTTTGATTTTCTTAAGCACTTTGGTTCTAAACCCTTTTCGTTCACGTCTTTTTAAGTTATTGTCGGTCCTCATTATGAGTTACGATGTGGAAATACTTCCTATTCGCGTAACTAATCGTCGAGAACGATGTTATATGACTGAGGTGTAAGCAGTGCGGAGGGAGGCCAAACCATGCTGACTAGTCGTAGTGACTTGCATGCGATATTAATAAAATATTATTGCATTTCGGCCGCTTTTAAATTCCTTAATACAGTCCATAAGAAAGTCGCTAGAAGAGCTAATTAACGCGCAGTCAATCCACAATTCATCATCATTCAAATAACACCTCACCGAACACTGAACACAAATTTCACTCACGTATCGAATCATACGAAGCAGCTGCTGCGTAAACGCATCGTGAGCTGCTAGTTATAACAACAGATATTCAACTCTCAAATTATCTCTACTCCAAGCTGGCGTTGCATTTTGCATTAATGAACTGTTTACTTATTACGGAAGAAAATAGGCAAGAAAAAAAGAAACCTCAGATATGCAATGCCGAAAGTGCTGCGAATATGTGGCAGTAAAAAAAAGCGCAGCAAAGCTTCCGCAATGTTCCTCTGCCTGGTAAAAAAAATCCTTTCAAAGACCAAAGAACCTTCTTGTTCTAAAAAATTTGTATCTTTGATACATCGATAAAAAATCCTTCAAGACGAAATGTTATTGGGTAGCGCCTTCGAATTCTCTAGTTGCCTTTCGAGGATCTTCTGATCCCACGGCAAATATCACGAACATACCGAACTCATGAACGAAAGAAAAGCATGCACCACCCACCTCTGAATGAATTTACACTCACAACATTCAGATGACAGCCTCAAATGTTGGACTGACTGACAACAAGAGGGTTCTTAAAAACGAACCTGTCTAAGCGTTCTGGCGACAATAGTCTCAATGACTGGTCCTCTGTCGTCGTGCAACAGATGTACCTCGTCAATAATCAGAAGTCGCACATGCCTAGCCAATGACGTTTCACTATCCTTTCGTGTCACAACGTCCCACTTCTCAGGTGTCAACACTAGCATCTAGAAAAGCGTCGCTTACAGCATTCTGTATTTTACAAAAATGCTTGCTCCCTTCCCTGACCGATCTCTGTTAGGGATGAATATAGCCATCGCATATGCTACAATGAAATCTTCTTTTCATTGCATCGCAACTCAAGAGAGCCGAAAGAGTAATCTTAGAGGAAGCAGTGAAGAATTTTTGCCCAACCTATGATGCAGCTACCATTGCTCAGAAGTTTCGATACGGAATACGACAAAAACTAGAAATCTGTCGATGAAGACATGTTAATATGGTTTAGCATAATCAGTTCTGCTTATAACAGCAAAATGCAAAAAACACCGACATACAATTTTCTTGTTGGCCTTCAATTCAGTCCAATCTATTCCATGGCGTAACCAAAGGACTAAATTTGGACTGGGAGATGCGGGCTCCACAGGGTCAATCATGAATGCGTGCATTTCATATCTTGGATTGGTTAAGCAGACGAGACTGTATTCCAAATTGAAGTGCACGGTGTATATCTGTACGTACCTGTTCCTATATGTACAAAGGCTGTAAAGCCTGTCATTCAAAATAAACCAGATTCGTTTCAATAATGTTCAACACTACGAAAAAACCAAAACAATAATAAAACGTACTTACCTGTGTCTCGGAAATCTCTCGCTTTGATAGCGTCGTATCGCCGGTCAGCTCTTTTACTTTCAAACCAAATGGAGCCAGTCGTTTGCCAAAACTCTCAGTCATTTCAGTTGCAAGTGCTTTCATTGGCGCTATGTAGATTATCTGTGAACGTGTCTGCATATGAAGAAATCACAATATAACATTTTCCGCACCTCCTTTTCTTTATACGAGAAGTTAAGCTGTACCAAACTACATATAAATAGATATATAAAATCTACATATACTTCTATTTAGCTTTCTCTTTTTATACACTATAAAAGTAGCGTCAAATAAAATTTTAAGAAAAACGTAGAACTATCTATACTTGAATTTTAAAAACGTAACGGAAACTTCATCCAACCCTGACTTTCCTCCTTTAATGTGGAACTCTTTATCAGAGATAGGAACTGTGACAGCAATCGAGAAAAGCAAGCACACTAGATCAAGGCAAACCTTGAATTCATCCTTCTGTATGACGCTTTTGTGCATGTAGCCGTGTATTGTGTTAAGGATTGCCAACATCGCTATATTCGTCTTGCCTTAACGAATAAGCATATTTCAACTGGCGTATTTCTATTCATGCATGATATCCCTGTAGAGCGTAGTTCTTTAGAGACCATTAAAAAGATCAAATGATCGGCAGAGCGGCGAACGTACGCAATGGTGCCCATTCATCCCAAAATTACGGCTGACTAAAATTCAATACGCAACTTGCATTCTCACTGAGACGATGACGAATCGAAGATGAATCTACCAGCCTTAAACTTGTGCACGACTTGCGATCATCATCGCGAAAAGTTTTGCTGAGTGAAACGCGAATGAATGCACAGCGACCGACACAGACGGTCGTGCAACTATCAACCAGACGTGCAGTTCTTGACAATATCC
>JPKZ01000506.1:15584-27425 GCA_000803305.1 Toxocara canis
GATACAGCTGAAGAGAAAACAATGTTATCAAACGACGACGATCGAAAAGAAGAACCGTCCGATTTATTTAAAAGTGCTTCTAAAGTGAAACGGGATGCTTCCTTCTTGCCCGATTGTTTTACAGGAAAAGGCACAATTCGATTGTGAAACAAGTATCGGAGAATTGCTGTTGCATCAGTCCTCTGAGCGCACAGTTTCTGTCCCGCTCGATAAAATTTGCAAGCTGAAGTGCGAAGTTTCGAGACTGGACGGCAAAAATGAGGCGGTAATTCTTACGCGTTTGCATTACCCGAAACGCGTGGTATGCCAATGCCAGAGGATTTCGATCAAGTAAACCCTGGCCCGCTGCTTGGATATTTCATCAGGAGACGGCAAAACAACGAAACGGATCAGTCGTCTAGGTCTGCTTCCAAGAGATATGCAAATAACGATGCTTCGAAGTAGATGGACGAAAAGATCGCTGAAAATAGGCGATTTCGTAGGAATGATTCTTTATTTTTTTCGCATTTTTGCCACCAAATTTAAGGTGGTAATGATTTGAAATAGTCGTTCTTGGTAAAGAGTATGCGTGTAGTACGTGCCGGAAATAGGCTAGAATTTGCGTGAGGCTTATGGCACTTTGGTAGCTCACCCAAAGAACCAGGTGTTTTAATAAGCAACTTAAAAATGACGAATAATCAGGTTTCATCCAGCTCGAGGGCTCGTATGACAGCGCGATAAAAAACTTTCTCGAGAGTTCAGATGTGTTACCCGATCGGTTGAGAATGCGTGCAAAATTTTGCACCAATGAATAGGGGCGACTATGTTGTATACGAATGCAAATGAATATTTGCCAGGTCTTATCTATTAATACTTTTGATACAGCGTTCGCTTTCGATTAATTTTGCTTTGAAAACTACTAACGCAGTCTTCGTGACGCAGTTGTATGCGATTTTCATATTACCTGTTTTTCACCATAGCAGCCCAGTTTATCTCCCCACAGTAGTTAATATCTGTCAGCTGTTGAAATATATCCAAAAAAGGCTTATCAAGACGCTGCCAAAATTACGTAATCAGTTTTGTGAATCACGTAACTTAGTAAATTGCCAAATTACATGAATTACGCAATCATACGATGAAAGATCATTGCTTCCTGATATGCTACGGTTATGAAGAGATATGAATTACTTACTGGGAGCACACTGAATTATCTATGATCACATAGACTTCGACTGCCACAAATTTTTCTGCTATGCATCTAACTATAACTTCACTAGGACAAGCGACTGGGAAATTCGTCTTGAGTGATGTTGAACTGAGGATCGTAAGCACTTCTTTTCCAGTCGTGTTTTAAATATAGACATCGTACCTAGGGAAGCTGTGAACGCTCCCAGTGGGGGAATTTTTAGCAGAATTTTTAAACCGAAGCTTCAGTGATCTTATGAATCGGAGGCTGCACATAGTTGAACAATTTTTATTTGTTCTCACGCCTAACTTCAAGCCACCACATTCCTTCTCCTTTTCCAATTCCCCTTCTCGCTATTTTGCTTGTGCTTGATGTGCTCATATATTTGGAGGAGATATGATCGAATCCTCGCGGTTCTCCTCTTTTATTCTGTTCCTTCGAATCTTTCTCATATTTATCTATATTTTCGACCGAGGCGTGTTTCTTGGCCGAATGTGGAAATGAAATATTGGACAAGTCGTGTATGATGATACTTCGCGATAAGGATGTTGCGTTTTTTGTTGAAAATGTGCGTGTCGACACAATGGGAAGCCGTCCCGCAAACCAGAATCTCTCCATTTGACAGTGTCGTACAAAAAGTGGTCCTCAAAAGAAACTATTTCAAAATATTTTTTGAAGCAGATGGTCATGTCAGCGGAATCAATGCAGCGGCTGGGGAAGTCAGAAGCTGCCGCCCAAGAGGGAACTCTAGCTCCGGACAGGGAATGTTAGGAGGATTTTGCAGTTTTTTGTGGCTTGTGTAGCTGTAGAGTGCAGCACAATGATCAGAGCCCATGAAATTAACTGCGACGTCCCTTTCCCACTCGCCTATTTAAGCGTCTCGTCCGATAAGCAGGTGCTCTGTGTTGGAGTCACCGTGCTTTTCTTTTTTATAGTCTTTCGCTCTCTCAATATTCCTGATGATTGGGTTGTTTTATGGATTTGGGTTGTTCTTGAAAGTTTTGAGCGTGTCATGTTCACAAACAAATAAATGGTTTGCAACGCGGTTAATGTTGCACTTAGTGCGACAAATGACGGGGATCTGTTTTCTTTTAACGATAATCAATAAGCCGAAATTGGCATCTTCGTAAGCTTGCAACCACTGGAAGTGTTCTGCATAAAAGCAAGCTTTATGCTTCTTTAAGGTGAGTCATCCATTCGTCGAACGTAATGATGCTTTGATAATCGGAAATGCGCTTTTATATTAAGTGAAAAAATTCTGGGCTTATATAGAAATTTCGTTGCATTATTTGGGTATGTACGTGGCGTGATGGTTTGGAGCATCCGCCTGGATTATCGGCATTGAGCATTTTGAACCAGGGATGCCTCCTGCACCCACCATGAACTTTACAATGAGGCAGTCCAGTTCAACCAGAAAGGCTGTCGTCTCTCTTATCGTATTGTTTTATCGTGTTGTTTACTGAAATTTCCTGTTTTCTGTTATATCGTCGTTGTTTTCAGCGTTGATGCTCTGAGCATTCTCAGCAATGGCTGTAGCTGATCTGGAGTTTTATGAACGGTAGGAAGCCGATTTTAATGAGGTCTAAGGTGCAGTCTTATTCGAACTGTGACCCCAAAGTCTCAAGATAAAGATTAGCTCCTCCGAACTTCAACTTTGAAGAAAGGGACTGTTTAATTTGTCTTTCCTTAACAATACAGTTTGACTGTTGCATTATGCCCATGATCGGTTATGATGGTTAGGTGATGTGGTAGCTATGCCCAGTGATCACAGTCGTCTTAACATTTTTAACCTGCACTCCAAACTTCTGCAAACCCTCGCATTCCCCATCTGTTTTTTATTCCTTTTCGAACACTACACTCCAAAAACAAGATTTACGAACTGGAGTTCGGCAACGTGCAGCTCTAAAAAGTCGTATTTTTCTACGTGTTTGTTTAAAGGATCCAATGAGATCGAGTAGTTAGAGGCGTCGGTACGTTGTATGCTTACGTGGACTGATGCAACGGAGAATCGTGAGCTAGAGTGGAAGAGCGTTGAGGATTCCCAAATGGATGGCCTTCTCTCAAACTCCTTTGGCGTTTATAAAACGCCTCCCTCAAGCAGAAGCCATTAGTACTGGTACTGCTTATTAATATCACTGAATTTATGCATGTCATAAAGTCTACATGAAGCCCATGATTACGATTTACTGCTGAAGTAAGGTTTGCATGATAAAACATTCCTGCCTTTAGAACTACGGAACTATTAATCCTGTAGTGGCCTGATCCTGTATTCTTGGTCGTCGATCATGCATCTGAGCCAAAAACCGCAGTATTCTGGAAAGTCAAAGAAATATCACCGTCAAACTTTCCTCATAGCATATGTTGGTGCGGAGGCTGTGGGAGGTATTTCGCCTACCTACGTTAAAGGCATCTCTTCAATGCCTTTAACATCCCTTATAGGCATCTCTCATGATGGCCATAAATCCGGCCAAATTCATTTGGCCGAATTTATGGCCATCATAAGCTTGTTCTGCTTTTACGATGTCTTATGTTGTTGTACTCTAGAATATAAATTGTACTTATGTGATTTTTCAGTTGTTCCGCTACAACGAGAAAAATGCGCTCTCAGTGCGGCGATAAACTTATCAGGATTTTTTGCCTTTATGAGCATTTGAATAGTGCAGCATCAATCTGATTGGGGATCTCGATCAAAGATAATTTTAAAAAATAGGCAAAAAGGGGGATCAAATGGTGTGCAGGACGTATAATGTGCTCATCGACTCGACAGTCGAACTTTTCCAGCCCCAGCAAGGTGGCTGGAATGTATCCAAAAAACTTCAACTCTTTGATTTTGATCTCTCTGAAATTTACGACAGACGCTTCCCTACAAATTCTACTACCGCATCCTGAAGAAACAAATTCACCGTTAACGCCACTGCAGCAACAGTCAACGTATTCTGCCCCTAGATCAAAGTTCATAGGAATAACTTGGCAGAGTCTCGCTGTTCTGAACGATACAGAGGACCTGCAAAAGTACAGAACCATAGGTTCTTTCGAAAATCCAATTTAAATTTCTCCACAGGTCCCTTATCAGCATGGAAGCTATGCACCTGAAACTTGTAAGAACTTTATGGGTCAGAGGATGCTTCAGTGCGACGTCGTCACCTTACTTAACCTGCTCCACTTCGTTGATGGCGATAAATCGTGATGCCGATGAAACTGTCCATTTCTGCAAATTCGCGTCTCTCCTACTGTCGTTCGAAAAACATTTTACTACCATTAAAGGTCTAAGCTAGACTCAACGCACAATTACATAAAAAGACAAAATATGTGCTTCGTGCTAATATCCCCATCATACATCCATGTGCTTGTTAATTCATGTTGAAGTCTATGACGAGTCACGACGGCCATCAGCAACTCAACGAGCAAATTTTATAGACGAAATAAACCACCGGCGAAGTTGTACAAAACAAGCGCAGCCAGGAAAGCAACGTGACAATCTACTGAATAAATCTACAAAGAATGATCAATACGTGGCAACAAATTTAACGCAACTAGCGCATACTGACTGCAACGTATCCTGAAAAAACAGTGAGTCACAAGGGATTCCAAAAACGCACTACATCACCATAATGATCGATTGGTAAGCAGAGACTTCATTCAGTTGCACAAGTTTTGAAATCAGTTGCGTAGGAAACAAATTTTTCGATGAAAATGGCTCGTCTACACCTAACATTGCTGCAAAAGTAAAGCGGTTTCCTCACCAAAATAAATATTACAGCTATGAAATTTGCACGAAATCGTAATAGAGGAAATCGCAAACGTAAGGAAAATACGCAACTCAGTCGGCTGCTAGAGGCGATGCTGACAGAGGATGGAATAAAAGAGAGTGAGGTCAGCGCATCGCAACAGAGACGATCCAAAGCGCGCAAAAGTACGTTCGTATTGTGAACATATGAAAAAGGTAAAGACGCAATGATGAGCTTCAGCTAAGTGAGCTATTCATGGCGATACCTATACGCATAATGGCAGAAGCGGAAAATAGCCTTTGGACAGGAAAAGGCTGTGTGCATAGCACTTTTTTAAATATTAAAAAAATTCAACACCTCACGCAGCTAGAACCAATGGTCCCCTTTCCTTCTTCTAGACGATTTCTATCCACAACATGATTAAAGACTTCCATGTGCTCGAGATAAATTAAACGGAATTCCTTTAAAACCATAAAATAACATCAAAGAGCAAACGTATGAGAAACAGAAACTTCTTCATAACCATAAAAGGACATTGAACAACAAATGTAGGAGTCGATTAGCGTCGTGTAAAATGTAGCGGCACTCGCATCACGAAAACGCGCGAAAAAGTAAACAGGGACCGAACTCGGGGAATTATATGGGAAGGATGTGCTGCGGAAAAAATAAATTCCATCAAACATTAAATTCCGTTATCACCGAGCAACATTTTGCATTTGTTATTTTACTTTAATGCAAAATGAGTCAAACTTCGATTCTTTCACTCTCTCTGTTTCATTTTCTTTTCGGTTCATTTCGTACAATTGAACGCACAGATGGTGGTCGAGTTGGTCGATGGGGCGCCTAAGACTCCGGTGAGTGAAGAGGTTCATCGTGCCATTGTTACAAAGTACTCTTCAAAGGAAATGTTTTTTTTTTTACAGCATGGTGACCACTCATTAACGAGTTTCGCAGCGAGCATATTACTCTAACTGCCCTTCGTCAAACTCATGAATGATTGTAGACAGGCGGGAAAAAAGACAGAAAACTGAGGCGTCCTAAGGAAATCAAGTGAGAAAAACCGGAGGGTCGTTAAGAAGTCGGTCTAACCAAATTTTGTAAAACTCGTGATGTCGATGGTATCAGATGCTGTGAAGATTAATGGTTATGGTCTGATTGTGTCATTAATATTCAAGAAGTTCGCACAGTAGCGAACCGTTGATAATTGCGAGATTTCTGAGAGACAGCTTCTGAGTCCGACCACGTTGAAACAATAATCGCTTTTGATAAGAATGAACCCAACTCCGGTGGACGGGCGGATGGTTGTGAACGAACAGCCTTAAGTTTGAGGAAGATGGTAGGACAAGCACAGAGTTAAGCATGTTTGGTTGGCTAGAACGAGAGAGCATTTAGCTAAATCTCTTTCTAAAGATGGCCATCTCAAGTTGTTCTTTACTGATGAAGATGATCCTACTCGTAACGCGTGACCGTTTGATAATCGATCGTTGAAAATCGTGAATTACATGAGTCTTGACGCTATGGGCTTCGGGGGTTGTAAGACGGTAAATATAATACGTTTGGGGCTTTTTTTACAGAGAGGATTTATTTGCGCTATCGATAACATGGTCCTCATGGGTATGTGCCAAAAGGAAATGAATGGGAAATGAAAATAAGATAAAACATCAATGGAATCTCTCAGCACACATGAAACGATGTTCGTCTCTTTGTTAAGCTCTCGCCGTGACAGCCATCTAATAGAAGGGATTCACTACTTTCAGATCGCATTCCCGGACCCTTCACAGCGCACACTGCATACATGCGTTTCCCGCTCCGATACAGTTGTCATGAGGTCGTCTTATATTATACGAAAACTAATATGCAGCATGTAAGGCATGCCACTGCCGTGTTGGCAAATAGACCATAGTTTCTTACAGTTCAGCACTGCCCGATAGAAAATATTCCATTTTGTGTAATGGAATCGAATGCTAAATAGCGCCAAGCAATGCGAAACTGCCGACGGCTGAAAATTAGACAATAATTTTCTTCTGATGAATCTTGTATCCGCAACCGCCTTCTTTGGAGGAATGTAACATCTCGGTATACTTGACGCAAGTTCGTTTCCTTGAAAAATTTTCCAAATTTCATCGATTCGCAAAAGAGATTGATTAACTATTCTGGGAACGTGAAGTATAGGTATTAAGTAACTCATTCATATTGATTACTAGGAGAACATAGACGAGACGCAAAATTGGATATAAAGGGAGTGTTATGCTGTAAAAGTAGATTTATTAGAGTACATGGAATTCTCGACGACTGACAAACGCAAAGCGTAGTCCTCGGCGAACTGTTCTGTTGAACGTTTCTTCCTCGGGCCGTTTGCTACCCCTGATCAAAGTTTTCGATTGTCGGTGTCCCGCAAATTGTGTACCAGGGGGTACACCCCGCACATATAACACTCGGACGCGTTGCACATTCATTCTTGAAAAGTCTGACAAAAGTTGAAAGTGTTGCTTCTGTTAACATTTCTCCTAGTTGTTGATGTGCCCGGGCGACGCGATGCGTTCATTATGGGAATTATGGGAATTATGGGAAACATTATGGGAACTCAAATGAAATTCGTTTTCACCATTATAAAATATCCAGTGCGGTGCACAATTAGGAAATTTTTAATTGCTCTTGCAAGTGTTTTTGTGTGAATGATACCTAAAATATATGATTATTTGTAGTTACATCAAAAAATATAGCCGAAGTTCATTTTTAAATGTGAAATTTTGCCGACTTTTCCGAAAATACAAATTTCTTGGCCGAATCGCTGTGTGCCACTGAGACGAATAACGTTCCTCGTTCCACTGTGCCGGGAAAGCAAGTGCTACTTTGAATTACACTGATATTTTGACACCTTTGCAGTGATCATTTTAAGAGAGATCCCATGCGGAAACATCAATCTGTAGGGATGCGTTAGTGATCACAAAATGATTTAATATCAGTTCGACCTGCTAATCAACAAAACAGTTCTAAACGACCTCGTTGCATGCTTAGATGACCGGCTGTAAAACAGCGTCACTTATCTCATAGTTATGTAATAGGGCGAACTACAGTTTCACTCAGTTCATGTTGCTGAAGATAGGCAAATCAGAATGAGCAACAGGCCTCCACCTTTCAGTAGCACACAGATGGAGTCCACTGATCCACCCTCTCCAAATCCCAATGTGCAGGTCGCTATCGTTTCACCGACGAGCGCTTCCGAAAAATGCAATTCACATTCATTTACTGAAGAAAGCAAGGTTTGCCTTCTTAACCATGTTTGCTTTAGCAAATCTGCTGCTCAATTCAGCATATCATTTCGCGTAGCTTTCGTGCGACGCTTTGCAACTTACCACCTTGTTTAGCAATGCCTAAGCATGGAAACTCAACGGAACTCCATGAAACTCATGGAAACTCCAGCTGCTATGTAGCGTCGAGCGGCAGCATAATTCGCTGAAAATTTAGAGGAGTTTGTCATTGCAGCCAATAATAGGCATCTTTTCAATGCGCTAAGGTGCAGTCTATTCGAAGACGACAGAAGAGCATTCATACGTGTTACAGCAGTGCAAATTTTTAATAATAAAAAGTTTTGGTGGGGTTTTTTTGGTTAGCATATAGCCACATTAGCATATCGGTGTCTCGAATATTTCGTTTTATTCACTAAACAAATCTGCGAGTTCAAACATCGTTCAGCCAAAAAACACTGAGTGTCGGGAAGCACAATCTGTAAAGCAGAGAGAAGATGGGCAGGGCGAGTTAATGAGCTGCGCACACTGTTCGCAATTCAGTGAGTCTCAATAATCCTTGACAGGGCGTCATTAGGAGCGAAGCTGAAAATTTGACATGCGACATCAACCTCCCCATAAAGAACTATTAAACGACTGGAACAAAATAACTCACGTCAACGTGGCAGTCCTCACCTTCTTTCTTCTCCCCCTCCCTCCCCCTACCATCTTCGACCCTTCCCCTCCTCCTCCTTTTAGTGCGGGAAGAAAACCGATGGAAAACCAAAGTGAGGAATTTGAAAAAGCTTCAAAACAAATCGTTGTTTTGCGCCACACCGTCTCTGCAGTCTGCGTTCTGAATGTGAGAGTTTCCAAGCGAGAATACTTTCTATAATTCTTCGGCGCTTAGGACTTCATGGCCTAATCTCGTCTTTAGTTTTCTTTAATTGTCTCATTTGTTTTGAAGAGCGGCTGGTGACAACATTAGCACCAACAAACGAAATTTGAGGTTACTTAGGCAGCTCTGTTATGGCAGTAAAAACGTTTTAGGAGGAAGAAGAAACGCACAGCGAAGAGGTGAAGGAGACGGTAGAACGCGATCTGGTGGCCATACTGCCGGAACGATTGAGTGCACCAACATCCGATTCACCTGCGGCTGGTTTGTTCTTATACGTTAACAGTGAAGATGTCCGTAAATTCAAATGATCTTTCGCGATCTACTCTTTTGAGTGAATCCCCATGAATTCGAACGGAATCGCCTTGAGTCTTGAGCTCATCAGGCCCCATATTTGGAGAGGACTGCACTTGTAAAACCTAGAAATTCGTGTCCTTCCAAAAAATTGCAGCAGTGGTTCCACCGGTTAGTGGAGAAACTCTCGAATAAATCGATGAGAAAACAACTGATTCGGATGCTCCACTGGGCACGCGAACGGGTCGCTTCTTGCTTAGCGCTGCTTGTGTTCGTTTCAAAAGTATAAATGCTGACCTAATCAGTGAATACGTACGCCGAAATGAAACTCCTGTAGAGATTTATTTACATGCTTTATTAGGTTGCAGCCGAGTTTGTGTTTCATTGGAACCCCTGTTACATATTCTGAGTGCAGTAAACATTATCTTTTGTCACGACGGTAATCACCGGTGCGTCACTCGCCATTGTTCACTTATTAGAATGTATTCCTACGAGCTCATAACAAAATGGAAATGAATTTATAAAGGAGTCTCCCCGAAATCACTTAGCGAGACCGAGCTGTGAATCCATTTTCTCGATGTGCGCATTTTCCGCAAGTGATCCTGCTATTTCTCTTTGTTCGTATTTAGCGTTCGTTGATGTACCCGATGTACCCGAATGCACGTGCATGGCCGTCTGCTTGTATAAGTTTCGTCGACACTGGGTTTGAGGGCGCACGGAGCAGTATGAAGTTCGCTCATTTCAATTTGCCTTCTTGCAAAAGGGGCAGTGAAGGATGGTCGAGCGAAGTGCTCGAAGCTACTGGTGAAAAGTGGGATTATAACCTCCGATTATTTCCTGGGGCGTTAACTCAGACTCAAAGGAATGTGATGGCGGGTCATGGTGTGTGTGTCGTATGCGATAATCATTTGGCTTCGGAGGAACCGTACGCTCTGTTCGTTAGGGTGATAGCAGACCTATATCCCGCACGTTTGCTATCACATGCGTTGAGATGCGCTTAGCGCTGATCAGCATGAAACAGGGGGCACAAGAGTAGCGCGTACCGGTCGTGCTTGGCAGCTGATACAATAACGGAGCGGGAACAAAGTAAATGCTTGATTTCATTCCACAGAGGAATCCATCGTTCCCCATCTCTCCTCACCTGCAGCCCGTGAGGATAGCCTTATTTTTGAGGCTTCCTTACATCTTTTTTCCTTCGTCTTCTGTTACCCTGTCATTGAAAATCCCTCGCACAGCCCGCTCCTAATTAAGACGGTGTAAGCTATGGTGGGTTGTGAATGCATGGATTTTGATTAAGGCGACAGCGGCCACGTAACTGTCGGCGCCGATGAGTCCAGAAAGCAGGACGCGTCAGCCTTACAATCAATCTCGGTTTGTTCGATTCATTAAATTTCGTTCTGATGCATCACATTATTTGCAATTTAAAAAAAACTTTCTTTACTCATCGATATGTATGTTTGGGCAGCTCGGGTTAAGAACGGGATCGGCCAGAAAACAGCGTGGTGCTGACCGTGAGCGATACAGCAAAAGCGATGGTTGCAAAATTAATTTTGAACAGTAATGACGTTAAACGAGTGAAGAATGGCGGGAAAAAAAGAGGAAGGGTCAGAGAGCGAGAAATAAAGCAACTTCGATGTTCTAGAGGCGTTTAAGCCGTTGGTAATCGAAAAATACACGGTTTGCCATAACTTCAATGACGCTTCTCAAACAGGTGCTAAATTTCACGGGTGCATCCCTCAGCTAAAGAAGGGTACCGAACATAAACAATTGTTTGGTCGCCTTTCCGAATTTCTTTAAACGAAGTTCGAGTTTCGAATTTCTTAGTTTGAAATGAACTGAGGCGACATGAATCGATTCGCACGACTCACATTGCTTTTGTATTCGGTTAGGCAATATAATGTTGAACCTTTTGTTCACTGTGTGATGCAACTGATCTTTTAAGCCGTTCACTCTAGACCGCAAACGTTCGCTGGTACAAAACATTTCAAAAACGGAAACATGTGGACACGTACCTTCGGCGCCTTGTGATCGACGCGTTGAGAATAGCACATTCTTCATGATGCTCCCATTTAACCTAGTCTGAGTTCTTTGCTGAGTTCCATTTATGCTTCTCTGAACCACTAAGAAAGAATCGACAAGCAGACGGAATCGTCCCGTAAACGCAGATGCCCAAACGCTCCAGCTTTACCATTTGTTTGATGAGTTCGGCAGCTACGTAAGTTCGATAGTGAAAGTGAACTGAATTGTGTACTGAGGCAGAGCACATTGAATACCGAACCACCAGAAATTTCTAAGAGACCAATCGCGTTTTCGAAAGCTGTCAAGCAAAAACTCGTGAGGAGTATGAACCATTGCTGATGACTGACGAAGTCATGTTAAAGCGGGAAAATCTTACGACCGTTTATGAAGAGACCCACACTGAGAGGAACCGCCGACCTTTGCGCCAAATCTTCCACTCTGCTAAAATGCTTTCCGGTGTTGTCAAATAAAGCGAGCGCTTTTCATATTCTTCGACATTTCTTACTTGGTCCA
>JPKZ01000507.1:30409-42485 GCA_000803305.1 Toxocara canis
AATTAACAACCCCCCCCCTTCCCCCCCCCCCCCCCCCAAAATTCATGATTCGTTGCCGAACCTTTCGACCGTTCTTTCAGTTTGGTTGCAACGCGATTTCGCCTGCACTTCCTCCGACTACCTTTGCGCTAGCAACAACGACCCAGTATCACTTTTCAAACTCTAGTGTTCCTCGAGCTTCAAATTGACTTCAAATGCACTTCTAATTAGACCAGTACCAAGTAGTAAGTAATCCAAGCAATAAGTGAGCTTTTACTTTTTACAATCGAATTACTCAATACAAATATGTCGAGATAAGTCTCTATGCTACAACAATGAATACAAATTTCAAATGGATCATAACTTATATTCGAAATGCCTAACTTAGAAGCGCTTGCTCTATTAAGTAGCCTTTGAGATGCTTACTGTTAAGTTGTCGCGATCCAAAAATGAAAAAAAAAACAACTCTGATGCAAATAAGAGACATCGAGTAGCAAAACGCGGTATTTGAATATGTTCCACTTTCGAAAATGTAAAGAAAAAAAAGAAACAATCAGCTTGTACCATACTCCAGTAACTGCTGAAATAAAAAGCCATGAAATTTTAATCGGTATGTCTATCTGAAGATTTCGAACTAAGTCAATAGTTTAGTCAACAAAAACAATTCAAATTAATTAATTATCACTCGATCAAGAACACAGTAATTGCGCTTCTTATCACCCAATATCACTAATTAATGATAGTTTATCGATAAGTGAAACAGACAGCAGCAATCATTAGAATAAATTTGCGTTGAACAAAAGCAATTTACAGGAATGATACAAGTTCTATTTTTTTCTTGATTTATCGAAATGATGGCACGAAGTAGAGAATACGGCTATGTTGTGCTTCGAAAGTGTCGACCAGCAAGTGTGTAGATAAGCTGCATGCAATTAATTCCCTTGTGAGAATCTAGCACAGCTTATCATCCAGCTAACATCTCAGCATGCACGATGATGCAACACATGATCGGCCGTGCATGTGAACTCAACTATGAGTATAGTAAGTTAAAGCCTAATTTTTTTTAAAAAAAAAAGCTATCAGTACCACTCAGATTTATGCCATAATGAACAAATTTCTTCAGGCGTCGCTTGCTTAAGGATAATGACCTGTGACGGTACCAAGGCTCGGCGACTGAGATCTGTGCTGGTTGTTACCATATCGTGAATCCAATATGGCTGCTACAAATACATATCCATTTGTAGACGACCTAACTTTACTTGAATGTTGCGCCTGACGATGCTCCAACAAATTTTTATAGTATTCCCTCCCCCCTCCCCTCCATTTCTCGACAAATGCATTTTTTTTACCGCTAATCATATGTTCACCGCACTTTTAACATTCCCCTTCCTAGTAGCGCTCTTCTTCGTTAACAATTCCACAAAACGATGCATTCGAATTTCGATCATTGAGAAATCGACCATTTACCGGAAGTCAGATTTTTAAATGAAAATTTTAAAGAAGTTCAATTCTGAAGTTATGCTTATCAAAACTCAATATTAGATCAAACTCCTCATAAATGAGATGAAGTTATGTCGATATGGGAAGTGAAAAATAAGTTGTAAGACAAAGTTTAACTCATACTTTGAAGCTGCCTAATTTAGCGATGCCGCACTAAACTATAACGACCTTTTAAACTAGCCGTCATGACCGTTCGAATATACACGTCAAATGAACGAAGCGGAAGGGCACCAAACGTTTAAAAAAAATCAGGTTCGGAACGACACAGACATCTCATAACAATTTTACTTATTAGAACACTTGGAATGGGTCTTTTCCATAATTTCATCATCCTCTGCAGATGGTAGCTCTAATATCCGACCCCGTCTCCCCTTCTGACGCAGTCTCGCATAAACCCTCTTCCTTAAATTGAGTCTTGCTCTCGTTTAATCATGGAATATCACAACCACGGAAATTATCCTTTGGCTTTTTGGCCTTCATTTTATTGACATATAGAAGCATGACCTAAAGGTTCTCCGTTCCTCCATTTCAAGTGCCTTTTAAAATTGTGTGAGCTTGACTGAGAAGCAACAGTATTTTCATGTGATGGCCAGAAATTCATTTTCCTAGAAATACCGGGTTTTCCTTCATCTCTCCGACTCGGAGTCATCAGGAGCAGTAACCCGTCCCTTTTCGTTATTTCTCCGACCCGGAGTCATCAGGGCCAATAACCCCTCCCCTTCTGGCAGCAATCCTGAGCACACTAGTACTTCATTCTACGCTCAAATGGTGCCGAACTTCAAAAAGGAAAACGTGACGGACGTACGCAAGTCCCCCTCTACGACGATGACGCAAACGGTGATCGAAAACCGCGGCGCACAGCTGGACGCACCCACTAGCCACCATCACTGCAGCGTCGCTCGAGTGACCAGCCGTTTGCAGCCGCCCACTTGGTTGCACAGTTTTGAATAGAGCGTATGGAATGGAGAGATGCAGAATCTGTGGTCATTCACGAGTAAGCCGCACACACACACACAGCCCCCAGCCGACAACGCAAGCGCTCACACGCAAACCTCGGAACACAGAGGCGATGGATGAATGAGGGGGCTTGCACTGGAGCGCAACAGCTAATTGCGCATTCCCTCTACCCCCAATTCCAAAAGCAACTGTTCTTCCTCCTCCCCTTTCATCCCCCCCCCATCACCTCACACCCTCAGTCCCTAGAGATTTCCTTGGCCTTAGATTCACATCGAAAAAATTCACGTCCATATATCTTCTCTACCTATAGCTTTGTTGTTTTTAAGTCCTCCCCGACTACTTTTCTCCGAAACGATTTTTCAGCTCGAAGTTGTTCATAAGCGGTGGAGCGTGCCGCGACATATGCAGCTTCCACATCAGCACATCTGACTCTTTCATGGAAGCCGGGAGAACTAACGTAACGAGGAGGGAGGGAGTCAGGGTAGAAAGGAAGAGGTTCACGCTCTTCTATTAAATTGCTGTCATACACATATGCACGCGCACACCTCCATTTCGTTTCTTCTAAACCCGTCCTCCATCCTAACACCCTTCCCTCCCCCTCCCCCTCCCTCCGTGCAAGTGCTCCAGATCCAAATACTGGCTTGCCGTCGTCGAACGCTGCATGAAAATGGAAAAAAACATTGTCCGCCCGGAACTAGTAGTTTTGGAGCAAAGAGATTCCTAAACGATAACCATGTCTTATAAAAGGAAGAAATCTCTTCACCTTTTCGCTAACGTTGATCCTCAATCAGGGACGAGCAATCGTTGCGTCTGTTACAATGAACTTACTCATTCATTACACGGCAGATATACGCTGAGCTCTCCCTTAAATCCTTATCGTAGCTTATTCTCTTTGAAAACATATACAAGCAAATCAAAATCGTTTCCCGTCGTAGGCAGGCACAAAGTTAAATAGGATCGGGAACCCAAGGGTCATAACTGAGGGATTTTGCGATAAGAGTTGGACGGAGTGGGAAAACACAATTAAAGAAAGCGCAACAACTATCCGTATTAGGCTAATTCATTCCTCAAATAACGCTTATTGACTCCCATCAGCCTAATTTATGGCTATCATATAGTTTGCAGAAACTGAGCACATTTCCTACGAATTTCTGCAAGCGCAATTCTGTACTCATTCTATACTACTACGCTCCACGTAAAGTATATATCGCTTTGCACAATAACGATTCGAGAATAAAATAGAATTCAAAATTGCGATACAGCGTTCATTATTAATGCGACCAACTCAACAGAGATCAATACAGAATAAATAACACTGTTGATGTATAAGAATGAGCAACAACTTTAATATCGCCAAATAGTCCATATAGCATGATTATTGTGCTGAAGTAAAAAAATCTTTTTAAAATATAAGAGAAATTTTCTCTTTTAATTTTACAACTTTTACGAAATGTTCGATGTTTTTTGCTTCATATATAAGTACGCTTATATAGTAGCATATTCAGAATTACCAAAAGAGATGCGAAACTGATTTCAGTGGTCAGAGGGGAGTGAAGAGGGAAAAGATTGTGCAAAACTAACTTTATTTTTCAGGGAAATGAAAATTCCTGACTACAGTATTAGTAAATCTCTTCTGGATCAGCGCAGATCCAAAGGGAAGTGTTATAAATGTTAAGCCCCTATGCACTGCGCTGATATATGTCTATACCTCATGACCGAATCATTCGCAAATATAGATTATGATGAAAACAGACAAGCGAAGTTAAGGTAGAAGTTAAGGCTAAAAACAGACAAGCGAGTGAACACATAAAGGTCTCTAATTGCTTCAAACGAATTTCAGCGAAGACGAAATATGTGATTGCAAAAAAAGTGATGAAAACTATGGAAACGGCATATTAGCTAGTATGGGCGTATAGAGTGGAGAGTGGAAGGGTATTGGAAAGGCAAAAAGTCAAAATTATGCTAAAGGTTAGCAGAGAGTATAAGCGAAAAAGCAGGGCATTAATGAACGATTAGAGGAAGTGTGAACGCCAGAAGGTGAAAGCATTAGCTTAATGAAACAGCAGCTAGAGAAATCAGTCAAGTGGACAACAAGTAGTATCGTGAATCTTCACTCATTTACGACTCCTTTTTTGTAACGTCTAATTAATCCTCCTTGGAACGGAAACTCTTATAAGTTGCGAAGCTTCACTTACAGACTAACTCCTCCTAATGAGATACTTTTAAATCAATGAGAGGTTACTGGACAAATTCAAATCGTAACTTCAAACCAGTAGCTATCGAGGAGGCTCAAAACAGGCTTACCAGAAAAGATCCATACGTTCGAGCGCATTCAGCGACGAAAATCGATAATGTTCATGAGCGGCTCAACACTTTAAGGTCTAACCTTTATGGTGATGACTCAAGTTCGGTTAGCCTAAAACGTTCGTTTTTTCTTTTGCGTCCGTTAAGTCTACGTCACCACATTTATGCTCTATATTACGCTTCTTTACAAACGCGTTTTGAACACGTGTGTAAGGGACGTTTTGGTTGCACGGGTCGGCCAACATCAACAGCAGCAGCCCTTTACGGAAAGTTTTTTGAGCGGATGGATAGTGCAGCTGTTGCTTGGACGCTATACCGAACGGACGGCGGTCATTGAATCGACCAACGTACACGCATAAAAATTGCAACAGGCGTATCGGAAACGCTCCCATTTAGCAACTTTTATACGCTTCCGTTTTGAACGTTTAAAAAAAACATGAAAAGACTTCCGAAATGCCAACCAGGTGAAATTATCGGCAAAAATAATGAGTTTAACCGGGGTATCGAACCCCTATTTGCATATACAGAATATGACCACAAATGGTGAGGCAAACGATTAAGGCTAATAAAGTAAAAAACGAAATTAGAATATGAGCACGAGTAATAATAACGCTAAGAAAAACTAACATCTAGGAAAATAAAGAGTGCATAGAATAAAGTAAGAAAGAAATAATCAAACAGTTAAACGGAAAATGTTAACTAGATATGTTCGCAAACTGAGCGAAAGAAACGATTTCAAATAACGAGTTTGAGTTCAATTTCAAGTTCAAGTTCAAGTTCATGTTCAAGTTCCTTTTTAGTTTCATGCCGACTTCAAACAAATTTAAAAATTCTGCTCAGCACAAAAAAAAGGAAATTGCGATGAATGACAATGATGCAGTGATCGAGAAACGAAGAATCAGCGAAGATAAGTAATATTCGTATAAGGTATGACTGTGTGACCCATAAAACGGTAGGGATTGAAGGTGTTTGCACTGGCACGTGCCTATACCATCGCTTTTTTTTCGATTTGATTACACAGTGGAAAGATTTCCTCGTTGGGTTTTGTGTTTACATTTCGCACCGCTTCAATCAGCCATATAGCCGCGCAATCAATTCCTTACAATGTTCTTTCAAAAATTTCCCCTCAAATATATGCACACCTGCATAAATGATGTGCATATTGTAAAATGAAATCTACTCTGTATAATAGTACCTCTTTGTACCTGATCATATCCCTTCGTACCTGATCATATCCCTTCGTACCTGATCATATCCCTTCGTTCCTGATCATATCTGCTTGTACCTGATCATATTTCCTTGTACCGGATCATATCGCATTGTATCATCTTTGTACTACGTAAAGGTAATCGCCATTGCTTATTGACTAAATAAAAGATTCGATTCGATTCGATTCGATTCGATTCGATAAATAAATCTCAATGATGATTCGTTTACTGTTAAACAAAATCTTACTTGAGTGAAACGAGAAGATGACGATTCTCTAAAATCGCATCTCCATCGATTGTTTTAAATAATGCTAACAAAAAGTAAATTAAAAAGGGGATAGAACTACAAATAGAAATGGGAGCAATTTTGAACGAAAATTTTCTAATCATAAGATAACAGAACGTTTATTTAAGTCGAGCAATTGGTTAACTATTTAGTATCATCCAAGCACAAAAAGTACAAGAGAAAGAGAGAGAAAGAGAACGAAAGAGAGACATAATATACGAAGAGATATACAAAAATGAAGACGGATATAGTATCATAGGTAAATCTCAGTTCGACACCGAAAAAAAAAATAAGTATTTCATCTGAGCCATCAAACAGTCAGCTTAATATAAAGATATCAGACAATTTTTGTGGTTTAATCCTTCTTCATTCATAACGACTTTATCATCAAGCAACTTTTAAGGTTATCTTTGTCTCCCCAACAATGAATACCCAAAAAAGCCTCCAGTAGAAACTCTCATTTAACAGAAATCCCCTTCACTAAAGATCCCACTCCCTTAGCGTTTTTAGCTCAACAACGTCATGTCATACATATCATAGATTTAATACCTCAATGAGAGAGAAAATAAACAACCAACTGAATCGAAAGCTTTGTTAGCTTGCTGCCAAAAAACCAATATTTTCAGCAAAAAAAAAAAATAATAACAATAATCTTCACTCATTTACGACTCCTTTTTTGTAACGTAGAAACGAAGAATCAGCGAAGATAAGTAATATTCGTATAAGGTAGATAGTAGTCGAGAGCGTATATAATACGTCGAGAAGAGATGGTATAAATAAGTTTATGCTGACGTTTCGGCTCCTTGAGCCATACTGATATCACAGCTAATTGAAAAAACAATAGTCACAGTATTTGCCAAAAAAGGTTACGAATCCGGTCTTAATTACAATTTACCTTATACGAATGGTTGTCGAGTACACGTCTGCGAAACAACAGTGTTCTTAAATATATACAGATAAGTAATAAACACGAGAGAACGTAACAAGCACCAACTGAAATCACGACAAACAACTCTGTAATACTTTAGGTGGGTTGAATGCGCCAGAAGATATATACACACATGCCCTCGGGGAGCCGAGAACGAGTCAATTGACTTTTGTAACTTAGAGGGCAAGATAGGCCGCCAAAATTTATTGACAAAATGCGTAGAGCAAATAAATCTAAGCAACTGCTCTAAGCGAAACGCCTTGCTATGGGAACGATAGGGCAAAAAAAAACAGTGTGTAAGTAGAACAAAGAAGTGCAAAGAACGCGCGATTTCATAAGCGAACTGAAAGTAAAAGCAACAAGCAAAGAAATTTTCCTTTTTTTTTCAAAAATTCGTAAACGAAAAGGAAAAGAACTAAATATATCGTCACAAAATTCACTATACAATTTTCGAATTTTAAGAAAAATTCAATAGACTGATCCACCATAACACTGAAATAAAACAGGAATTTTTAAGGCCTTTTGGTGTATTTCCGTCGTGTTTGTTTTTTTTTTTAAATTTCACGTCTCAAGCAATTACTACTCAAAACCTACTAAGCTATCAGTGAAAGTCGATTACTAGTGGAAGAAGTCGCTAATGTTTGAAAAACAATTGTACTTGCCATATCGATCGACAACCCCAAAAGAAGTGATCGAATGAATAATATTAATGAAAGATATCCAAGGAAATTTCAAAATGGCTAATGAGGAAAAGCTGGATGAAAATGATTGAATGCTTTGGCCCGCACAGCTAACAAACTTCACGACGACAAAAAAAACTTGGCATCATTCCTCAGCAGCTACAATCACACATCACTTCGATTATGCGTACACATATACACACTTATGCTCTAATAGCATTCAACGAAACGTATCCAATCCGTGCTCGATAGCATCGAAATGTGATGATTAAAGGGGATTTTTTTATTTTTTGAAATAAAAACTTAAAAAATTGTCAAGAAATTTGTTTATAGTTTTTTTTTTCAACGATTAGCTATCAATAAAATTAATACAAAAATATTTTTGTAAAAATGTCACAAAATTGTTCAATTGTCAACCTATCAGAAATTTGATGTTTTCAATAACTATAAATACAACACTCACCGCACTAATCATTTTTTTAGGGGGTATGGGCGACCACACTTCATAAAAGAATCGTTTCAATTCACAAATTTTGGCTCTTTATATAACTATAAATACAACACTCACCGCACTAATCATTTTCTTAGGGGGTATGGGCGACCACACTTCATAAAAGAATCGTTTCAATTCACAAATTTTGGCTCTTTATATAAGCAAGCCAATTTTTGAAACAAATTTCTTTTTTTTGCTTTCTAATTTCTAACAATTGCATAACGAGATGCGTCTAACGATTTCATTTTTAAGGTTATAATTTCTTGACGAAACGCATAGGAAAATTGATGCCTTCAGCCGCATTTGAATTATCAACCCTGAACGCTTTTATGGATTTACGAGAGCATGGAACAGAAAAAACAAAGCGAAAAAATGTAAAAGAAACCGATGAAAAGAGAGACGAGAAAGAGAAATAGCCGATGAAAAGAAAGAGAAGAAAGAGAAATAATCGTTGAAAAGAAAGAGAAGAAAGAGAAATAATCGTTGAAAAGAAAGAGAAGAAAGAGAAATAATCGTTGAAAAGAAAGAGAAGAAAGAGAAATAATCGTTGAAAAGAAAGAGAAGAAAGAGAAATAATCGTTGAAAAGAAAGAGAAGAAAGAGAAATAATCGTTGAAAAGAAAGAGAAGAAAGAGAAATAATCGTTGAAAAGAAAGAGAAGAAAGAGAAATAATCGTTGAAAAGAAAGAGAAGAAAGAGAAATAATCGTTGAAAAGAAAGAGAAGAAAGAGAAATAATCGTTGAAAAGAAAGAGAAGAAAGAGAAATAATCGTTGAAAAGAAAGAGAAGAAAGAGAAATAATCGTTGAAAAGAAAGAGAAGAAAGAGAAATAATCGTTGAAAAGAAAGAGAAGAAAGAGAAATAATCGTTGAAAAGAAAGAGAAGAAAGAGAAATAATCGTTGAAAAGAAAGAGAAGAAAGAGAAATAATCGTTGAAAAGAAAGAGAAGAAAGAGAAATAATCGTTGAAAAGAAAGAGAAGAAAGAGAAATAATCGTTGAAAAGAAAGAGAAGAAAGAGAAATAATCGTTGAAAAGAAAGAGAAGAAAGAGAAATAATCGTTGAAAAGAAAGAGAAGAAAGAGAAATAATCGTTGAAAAGAAAGAGAAGAAAGAGAAATAATCGTTGAAAAGAAAGAGAAGAAAGAGAAATAATCGTTGAAAAGAAAGAGAAGAAAGAGAAATAATCGTTGAAAAGAAAGAGAAGAAAGAGAAATAATCGTTGAAAAGAAAGAGAAGAAAGAGAAATAATCGTTGAAAAGAAAGAGAAGAAAGAGAAATAATCGTTGAAAAGAAAGAGAAGAAAGAGAAATAATCGTTGAAAAGAAAGAGAAGAAAGAGAAATAATCGTTGAAAAGAAAGAGAAGAAAGAGAAATAATCGTTGAAAAGAAAGAGAAGAAAGAGAAATAATCGTTGAAAAGAAAGAGAAGAAAGAGAAATAATCGTTGAAAAGAAAGAGAAGAAAGAGAAATAATCGTTGAAAAGAAAGAGAAGAAAGAGAAATAATCGTTGAAAAGAAAGAGAAGAAAGAGAAATAATCGTTGAAAAGAAAGAGAAGAAAGAGAAATAATCGTTGAAAAGAAAGAGAAGAAAGAGAAATAATCGTTGAAAAGAAAGAGAAGAAAGAGAAATAATCGTTGAAAAGAAAGAGAAGAAAGAGAAATAATCGTTGAAAAGAAAGAGAAGAAAGAGAAATAATCGTTGAAAAGAAAGAGAAGAAAGAGAAATAATCGTTGAAAAGAAAGAGAAGAAAGAAGAAAAAGAAATGGAAAAGAATATGGCAGAAGAAAAAGAAATGGAAAAGAATATAGCACAGTAAGGACTAAGTCTTAAAAGGAATCGGAAACGGGTGAGGAGAAAGGACGATCAGGTCTATTCATCCGATCAAGAGTCACAGGTATATACATGCGCTACTACACCATCAATGGCTGTTAAATGGGTCTTTACAATAGCGATTTCCGCAACGTTTTTGTTGTTCTGGGCGCAACTCTAGAATGCATAGACTTCTTAAGGGCGAGTTAGCTCTATTAAAAAGTACTTATTAAGTAAAACATATTTTAGGTGAATTAAGATTAAATTACCCAGAACAGTACAATCACATTTAATCCGGAAAAGTACAGCGTAAACCGAAAACGTTCCAACGATGGTGGATTTACATGAAAAATGTTTGGGTAATTTTTAAGTGAACGATGAGCAACTTGTAAAAATATGTGCGTAATTTTCAACGATATACTTACTATTCTTACTTACTATTCTTTTATTATTTAAAAGTTTCTTCTATTTCGGCTAGAACACCAGTATACTCAGTATGTTTTATTTGTTTGCTTTTCTTTTGTTGATCAACAAATTCGTTGAACATTAGAATTATTTGTTAACTAACGAATTATAGTTGTTTGTTTTTTTTTGCTTGTGTAGTTTGTGAATTTCTGGCTATTAAGGAAAGTAATTGCTGTTGAAGAGCTAAAGGAAAAAATTCAAGTTGATCCGCTTGGCTCCAATTGTCTAGAATTGTTTCATAAACGATGAATCGATTAGCATCGATCAACAAGAAAAGCCTAACGTAGAAACCACCAAACGGTTTTTTTAAAAAACTAATTAATCGTTGCATAGATTAATTAATAGTACGTAAGTAATTGAATTAATTAATCGTTTAAATTAGTCGCCACATTGATCAGGAAATTTGACACGAACTGAACATACGAAAAGAAAATGTGATATCCTTTTAAAAAAAAACGGACGACACGTCATACGAGGAAATACCAAACGAAAGAGGCACTTGAACGGTGGACACATAAACTCACAGCTTACGACTAACAAACATTACTCAACGAATCGGGCCAAAAAAAAACGCTGTAAATTTTAACGAAAACTAAAACATGACATTGCAATTCAACATTTTAAAAAAAACGTTCGAATTATTTCAAATTTCAATGAAATTTTCAGTTATCGTTAGTGAAGTGAAAAAAGACCAATTAATTTAATTAATTAATAGATAAATGAATGAAAAGTACACAGAATCAAAGATGCAAAAGAATTTCCAATGATCGCCGCTTTAGTGGTGTGTAGTGAATGGAAATTCGCGTAAGTTCCATCTCTCATTTTTTCTGAGCGTAGAAAAAATTTTGGCAAAAACGTTCTATTAAAAAAAATATTTTGTGAAAAACAATGAGAAAATTTAGGAATTCAAAACAACGAAAAAAAATTCCAAACAAATTCAATTTTGTTGTTACGAATAGAAGTAAATGCTTAATGAACGTTTCAGTTTCAATAAAACTTAAAATTAAGTAGAAAAAATTGCGAAAAAAAAAGAAAATAATTTCCATTCAATTAAAGAATGGCTCTCTGCTTACCTCCCGAAGTTACAAACGAACTCGAAAACTTTAGAGAAAAAGTACAAAATGGCAAACAAAGGCTCATGTTTTTTTCGACTCGGAAAAAACGCAGATGTGATAATTTTTCAAACTTTTTACAACGAGCACTCTTCGTGCATAAATTCGTGAGCAGTGTAGCTTGTGTTGTATTGCAAAAAAAGAAAGGAAAAAAAAAGAAGGAAAAAAACCGACAACGCAACAACGAATTATTTAAGCACTCATTTTCAATGTCCATTTCATATTGTTAGCACGTAGCCGCTTCACCTCCTCTAACATAATTCAAAGCGATCCATCGAGCACTTCCACTTTTCCAACCAGCACCCTCTCCACCCCTTTCTCCTCCTCCTCCTCCGCCCCCCTTCTCCTCCTCAT
>JPKZ01000507.1:71739-85032 GCA_000803305.1 Toxocara canis
GAGAGGGAGGGAGGGGGAGGGGGTGGAAGAACTTCTATGGCCAAATTAATTGAACTAGGCTCACTAATAGTCGTCAACCACTAGTACCTCACAAGGCGCCTTTTATTGCTTCAGTCATTTTTACTTTTTTTTTTAAATACGACGATTGTTGGTTATTTCACTTGTGCTGTGGCGTAAACATTAGTCTCATGAGCGTGGCAAGTGCGCATATTCAGTGGGAGGAGGTGGAGGAGTGAAGAACGGAATGAAGGGAATTTCTTCTCGGTAGGCCGGGAATGTGTTCGCGCTGTGATGCAGTGATAAGCGGTGGTGCATCGAAAAAGCTATTTTAGGTAAATTAATTTACATGGATTCCCGTGCCGATAAAGCGGTATTCGAATGTGACGCACATGAAGGTGGAGCGCGTTGCGTCTCACAAAGTTTTTCCGTACGAGGTCTCGTGTCTACTTGTGGTGCTGACAATGTAGGTACAATTCATTTAAAACTTAACTTTGTATGTGGGCGAGGAAATTAATTTTGTGATGATGAAGCAGGTAGACGTGTTGGTGAGACACATTTGACTTACGGTCGCAGATCCGGCTCTCGCATGTAAACAGATATTTCCAGCGATTTTCTCTTATTCGTATCTTGATCGGAGACGTGTTCTATTAGCAAAGGGGAAAAGGTGGGGTAACAACGGTCGTCTAGTGGAAAGAAATACCAGGGTTATAGTCTATGCTATTTCCTGCAGCCTTCACCTCCTTTACTGTACTATTGCTAATCGAAATCGTGTCTTAGCACTGGCAAAAGCTAAATTCGAGAGGGTTGCGGCTGTTGAGTTGGCGAATTCCTTCTGCGCCGATGACCGTTTTGTTTGGTGGTGATTTGAAACGCGAATGTTTTAGGGTTGCTACGCATGTTTGCTATCATTGTGAATGCCGCATAGTTGAAACAAACTTTGTCGAAAAAGTGAACAAGTGAATAAAAAATTGTTGTAAGGCTGCTTTTGCTCGTTGTTGAAGATGGCTAGAATGCGACATCAGAAGCCAAAGAAATCTGTGCAGTTGAGGGTGGAGAGCTGGTTGACCACAGAAACACACCATAGAATGGATTAGCCTTTTTTCAAGGGAGGGGGTGCCGGGAAAACAAGTTTTATGGAAGATGAATTTTCGCTGCCCAAATTCCCGTCAGCGGTTATCCCCCTGTACGCACGATCCTATGTTGGCCGAACTGATCCCCGACCCCTTTGCCTTTTGGCTCGAAGTCCTTTTCCTTGGCACATACGGGGAATTTCCACTGTTTTGTGGTGCGCCATGTAAAGTCTGTTGGGGAGGAGGGGGGGTGGGTTAGGGGGCATTTCAAGCATGCAGTTTAAGCTCCTCTAAGATTGAACGGAACGAAACCTTCCTAAAACGTTGTAGGCTCGATTCTATATTTTACGTCACCAATCTTCAATACTGCCCTATAACTACTTGAAGTATTAATTGTGCAAACGCAGTTTACGAATGTTTCGAAGGAATTTTTTCTCCATTTTTTCAGTGTAATTACAGGCTTAATTGGCTAAGGCAGTTTTAATTTTTCAAATTGCTCGAACCGTTAAATTCATTCATCGTTACCTTTAACTTCATTATATGGTGCAGTTAGGTTCATGTTTTATCTGTACCAGTGCAAATTGAGCAGTTTAGTTAATGATCTAATTAACTGATATTTGCAGAAGCTAAAAGTGTGGAAGCTGCGGGACAATGCGCTCGAAGAGATACATTCAGAAACTCTTGGATTAGGTGGTCTTCATTCGTTACGTTTCTGCCCTGATTCAGGAACAGTGTTGGCGGTCGGTGGCGAAAAAGAAGATATGGTACGTATTGTAGCAGTCGACAAATTCGAACCAGTAACGAGAGCTTTTTCTAGCTAGGTGAATGTTGCCTTCCGAATTGTTCTTTCTAAACTTGTTATTTGTTTCTAAAATTGTCAGTTGGGCAAGAAAAAAAAACTAATCTGTTATTCGTACTGAGGAAGTGTGTTATCCGTCCAAAGAGAAATGTATTACCACCCACAAAAATAAATATTTTACCCACATGAAAAAAGACTTGCCTTTAATAATTTATAAGCATAAATTTCAGAAGATGAAACGGCAAAATAAAGAAAAACAATGGGCATATTATTTTTTACTCGATCAAAAACGAAAACAAATGCAGCAACGTACAACAGATGATGCGTTCAGCTTGATGACTACTTACTGCGTTTTTGAAAACCCTGGGAAACCTTTATGCTAAATTTTTGTGCTATGGTGGGATTGGAGTTAAAGAAAGTAGTATGCTTGTTGGTCTCCTGGTCGGTACTCTTTCCACTATATGGCGATGCTAAGATCACAGTCGCTTACATTTTAAAAAACCCAAGTGTTTCAATTTTCACAGATCAGTGAGACTTCATTACTTCTTCAGCTGCTTCGTTGGATCGTAATTCAAGCCCACGACCGCAACTGTATACTTCGTGGGTCTTTGATTTAATAGGCTTTTTGTTACTACTTATGAGCAAAAATGATTCCCTCAGTCATGGATAGGGGTTATGTGATGATTTGTTGGTAACCCTCGGTCTTTTCCATCTTCCCTTGTTTTGAATTTAACAGAGAAAGCACAAAGGTAAGAATGGTGGAAGACTTAAGGAAGTCATCTGTGGGTTATTCTGTGGTATTATTTTTTCATTCCTACGAAGCAGTTGAAGAAGTGCTGAAGTTTGAGTTTTTTTTTTTTTTTTTTTAAATGCTAGCGACTATGATTTTAGCATTGTCATATCGCGGATAGGGAGAAAAAATCAACCCACCGTTTAAACAACGAAAAAAAAAATTGAATGAAACACGGTCACAGCTCTTCCGATGCATTCGACTGATTATCGCAATCAATTGAGAAAGGAATGGAGAGAGTAAATGCGCATAACAACACAGACTGCTAGTCGTAAGGAAAATTGATATGTAACGAACGATTCCAGCATTTGCAAAAACATCACGTTTTCATCTTTTCATCCTCTATGGATTTAGAGAAAAAATTAACCCACCGTTTAAACAACGAAAAAAAAATTGAATGAAACACGGTCACAGCTCTTCCGATGCATTCGACTGATTATCGCAATCAATTGAGAAAGGAATGGAGAGAGTAAATGCGCATAACAACACAGACTGCTAGTCGTAAGGAAAATTGATATTGCAAGTGTGTATGCTGCTTTATTATCGTTCTAGCCTCTACACCTTAAAAAACGAATCGTCGAAAGTTATTAAACATTTCACTAGACTGTGTGATAAGAGATCCATTACGAAAACAGCCCTATGATTTAGACAATAAAGTGGGGAAAGATAAATAAAAATCCTAGCCGTCCCCCCTTATTCTTCCACCTTTAAACGCTACTTGCAGAGTGGCCAGTCGCAGATAGTAATTTGTCCCATCGGGCCGACGAGTTAACAAAATGATGCACGTTAACCCATCCATGCGCATGTGCAACACCACAACCTACGATAGCACTTTTAGTATAGTATGAGACCAATAAAGAAGGCGTTCGTATTCGTTTAAAAAAAAACATTACGTCTCAGTGCGCGAGGTCAGTGGTGATTGCGCTTCATCGTTTACATTTGGCAGTCGAACGTTTTCGTCGAGTTGCTTTGCACCATCATTTGTCCCCTGTTCAATCTTTTTGTTGCCATGCTCAGCCAACAATCGCTTATAGGTTGGCTTAAAGGCCAATATCAATATCAGCACCAATATCGTCGCCACTACAGAAAACATCTGAAATACTTCAATTCAGCAAAACTTAGGCCTACCCAGCCAGCGTATCACTTACCAATACTCAGCTTCTTTATGTCGTTACCTTCACTTGACGTATACATCCGAAAAAAAACCACTCTTACTCGAAAAACATGAAATTTGGTGACTTAGCCAGCCCTTGCGAAAAAGTCACTCCAAGGCTGGACGGAACAGGAAAGCTTCATATAATTCAAACAATGTCCGGAAAAATCGCTCACACAGACAACACTCTGTGTTAATATGTATCGTTCACCCTCTAACATCTTTTTTTAAAATTATTTTCTTTTCATACTCAGACTGTTATCACGCATCACGCAAACAATCAATAAATAAAACAATGCCAAATCAGAAATATCTTAAACAACCCGAAAGAGTGGACCGAACTTGTTTATTGTGTAAGTTTCTCACTCATCCTTAAAAAGCAAACCCTCAAACCTGAGAAATGGTTAATATTAGTCCGGATAAAGCACGCCACCCTCCCCGCCTTGAGCATGGCGAAAAGTTGGGTCCACCTCGAAATAGCTCCCTTTCTTAAAAATACTACGAAATGCGAACGACTTCTCTATTGAAACAACCACTCAGCAAAGGCTGAAAAAAGTCGATCGAGGCTTTACTCCAGCTAATATGGAAGTAAACTATTCAAGTTTGAGGCCATGCTTAGCTTAAACGACCGGAAGATTACGCGACCAAGGGGTTCCACCTATCTATTGTGATGCATTTTGACCAAAGTTCATCTGAATATGGGTTTAGTGCCTTCGAAATCGAACAGCTATCAAATTAGATGAAAATCACTAAAAAAAACGTACAATAACAGGATTGGTGTTATCCTTAGGCATAACTTGTTCGCTCTCCTCACCGGTTGTGCACACTTGAATGTGCATATGCGACGGTTGCAATGGCCTACTTGCCATGTCCATCAGTGCCACATACAATATCGACTGCACCTGAACCACTTTACCTCAGCAACAATATCTCAAAAAGCGTTTTCAGTTATCATTACGTTGTCAGTTATCAATGTACCTAGGCACCACTGTCCCACAAAATGTACCAACTGGATTAACTATCGTAATACTATATAATGTGTCTAGGTCATTGTCAATATACGTCTGTTCTGTACCGCAATATATTACTGAAAAGACATAATACATATTACGATACAGAGTACACGCTGCACATAAATAAACATGTCTAGCTCAATCTTTAAAAAGTGGCATCTACGAGGATGGGAATGGAAGCAATGACAGCAATTCTCACTCCCATCTGAAAGTGACATGAAAAGAAAATAGTTACTTCTCACTGACAGTCGTGTTAGCCGCTGGCATTTAATATTTACTGTTTACTCGTGCACTGTCAACCCCCCATCTTTCCTTTTTAGTTGTAGCACAATCAGGCCTACAAAAACAAATCAGTCAAATAATATGCCAACAACAATGCGCAAAACAGTTGCCGAGGAAAGCACAGCTGCTGCAATTAAATAGTATAGCACCTTTTACGTCACCTACTTAGCTTCACAATCAAAAAAATTTGTTTTCAAGCTTATAAAATTTAAAATTTCCGCTCAAACAAACACTCCCAGTATTTTAAAAAAAAAGTTTGGGAAAGGCACTATGCACTATAGTATCGAAGCCAGCTTATTCAACCCCCCCCCCAAAAAAAAATAAAAGAACAAATTCAACCATAACTCCACATTCCCGGAACCATACTGTTGATTATCTACATATTCTTGTGTCGTCGACTTTGCCCTTCTATTTCAAGCGATATTATCCAGCCATGCTAAGTCTCAAGGTGTATAAACCGAGGAAAGCACAGCTGCTGCAATTAAATAGTATAGCACCTTTTACGTTACCTACTTAGCTTCACAATCAAAAAAATTTGTTTTCAAGCGTATAACGGCTTATAAAATTTAAAATTTCCGCTCAAACAAACACTCCCAGTATTTTAAAAAAAAAGTTTGGGAAAGGCACTATGCACTATAGTATCGAAGCCAGCTTATTCAACCCCCCCCCCAAAAAAAAATAAAAGAACAAATTCAACCATAACTCCACATTCCCGGAACCATACTGTTGATTATCTACATATTCTTGTGTCGTCGACTTTGCCCTTCTATTTCAAGCGATATTATCCAGCCATGCTAAGTCTCAAGGTGTATAAAAACGTCACATTACCTGTCCGGAAAGTACGATTAGTCCGGTGGACGTTGTCTCAGAAACCGGAAAGGTGCACTCGGCAGACATTTCAAGCCCTACCGGATAGGTGGCCAAACCCAACGCTCCAAACAGCAAACAAGTAGTAATAATAAACCATTCCAAACCTGGATGCAACGTCAACTGAAATTCAACTTTTAATTCTCTTTATTTTAATCAGACCAACTTTCTGCATCCCTTTCGAATTGTTTACTAGCATGAAGTCGCCAAAACAGGAAAACATCAACGCAAGGCTTCCCATACCACTGCCACACTCTTAAGCGTTCCAATGTTTTTAAAAAATGCTCGGAAAAAACATTGTTCGCCTTATCAGTGATAAAAAAACGTTCTCCTTATCAACGGCCAAAAAAACGAGTTTTTCGCTTTCGTGTTTTCAACGTAGGAAGATTGGGAGGGATTTTCGAACGCCGTTTTTGATATTCTCATAACACACATCAAAAATTCAAAAAAAAACACCTTGTGATTGTGGTTTCTAGAAGCTTCATATCGCTCATAGCGAAAATATTATTCAATAAGTTACCGTAATTAAGTTTGCTTAGCAGAATTATGTCGCTGCAATTTAAAGCATTTGCTTGAAATATTTCAAAAATCGTTTAATGGTCACTCCAGAATAGATTGCTCTGCCACTTTACAAAGCCGAACAAGTATCGCGCAAAACTAGATCTCACTTGAGAGCAATAATCTTTTCTCCACTAATTTGGAGAGTTATCCCAATCTGAATTCACTGAACTCTAATGCTTCGTTTCTATTGTATGGCGGATATGTCCGTCGTATAAAAATCACTCAATAAACCTATACCATTTATTCCCATCAATAATCCATCCGTCTAATTTTTTTTTCCATTTCAGATACCAACTCTTTATTGACTTCGTCACATTCTACTCTATCAAATTCTCCATAAGCAAATCACTAAATATTTTAATTCAGAATTTCTAAAAAATTCCTGCGCTTTTACTAACTGTTCACTTGAGTATTCCTAAATAAATTCACTCAACTGACACCATCAGTCACGCAATTGAGTTTGTTATTTTGTGCTCCCTCCCCCCTTCCCCCCCTATGAGCAATAACAAAACAAACCTGAAGGAATGTGAGTCCCATGACAACAGCCAACGATAGGCATACTTTCATTGTTTCTTCGTACAACTTCGTTTTCGCAACGAATGTGCCTACAAAACTCAGCAATTAAATCCTATCTTAACAATAAACGGAAACGGTTCGAAAGATTGTATCGTCGTACATTAGCGGAATGCAACAAAAAAAAGTAATGGTGAAGCTCCTAAAAACTCAATACTAGATACATACATAAGACTCAATATAACTCAATACATAAAAACTCAACTCAAGATCCATCTCGAGTTTCAATCACTTCGTCAACGTTTTGTGCTTTGTTTTCTCCCTCTCTCTCCCGCACATTTTCTCCAACACGTTTTGATAACATCCAGTAACTAAATGTGCAGCACCACGAACCCTCCAAATGAAGTTCGATAAAATTTTATTACACAGCTGGCTGTCCATCTTTTATAATGAAGCGCATAAAATCCGTTGTCGTGTTTATCATCGATGGATGAAGAATTCAAACTAAACGTTAACTTCAGCCTATCTATTTCAGCCTAACTAAACGTTTTCTTCAACAACAGCCTATCTATCATTGCCCCCTTCTCCTTCACTCTTAATCTCCCTCAAATGATTCATAACAGCAAAAGATTTACGTGAAAGCTCTTTCGCTTATGAACTCAACCGAAACATTTATTATATACAAAGTATCTAAGTATTTACGTAATATATAAGTATATAAAAAATAAGGCCTTTATGCAGACTTTGGAAAATTAGATTTCCCTTCCTATTACTTAAAGACAACTGAGGGAGTAATAAGGTAAAATGATCATTAATTAACAGAAACGCTCTCATTTTGGTCATAAGGTATGCTGCTTTCGAAAGGCGAAACTAAATGGGATTTTCCTCATTGCTTTCTCTCGGTCGCAGTCCTCTGTACAACTCCGAGCAGTACAAATTTTTAGCAAAAAATATTCAACGCTTACCCGACACAGCCGCACCAATTGTACCCCCACTGATCATCAACGCCGCACACAATCCAGAGAAAGGGTTCGAGTAGCCGGACGGACAAAGAAGTTGTTGAATGACTGTGTAGAGACAGTTGAACAGACCCATTCCTCCTCCCATTACGAGCAGTAAAATCAAATACGTTCTGCTCGTCAAACACGTTCTGAGACCTGAAACCGACAGTGAAGAATTTAGTTTTCTTTCCTATCAGTTGAGGGCAACCCAGAACCTTCGCTGAAAACGTGTTCTACTACAGCAAGCCCTGGAGTAACAAAATTCAGCGAATTTTCTAGTTTGAGAAGTAAAAGCAACAAACTAAAGGATAAACTCTTCTTCATTTTGATCTAGCAAACTTAACGCACCAGCGACGATGCAAATTTGTTGAACTCGATTTCTGTGTGGAATTAATTCAAGCCGTGAGCTGTTCAGTGTGCTTTAATCTCGCATCGAGGTAAGCTTATCATCGACCAAATTCAGCTCACATATTAACAAAGTCACAAACGAAAACTGCAAAATTTACTGACTTCATCAGGGATGAAAAAGTTGTAGCTAGAAGCCACACAGGATCGTACTTACAGTTTCCCCACTTCTCTCACTCCCTCATCGTAGAATAAGAGAATACTGGCAAACCTTTAGCCGGTTTCTGCCTAAATGGCTAGCAGCCACAGATGAGCTTATCGTGTCCTTGTCCAAATTTCTGACTTTCCATTGGATCTCAATTGACCATCTCAACAATCGTGGCTTCATTCATTTCAGTAGAACCTCCTTAGCTTTTATACGACTCATTCGAACTGATAGTGACTTCGAGCTCATCAATGCTACCAGTATCGGCCAACCCAAGCCTAAGCGTCGGGATTGGGTAACGCCCATGTAAGTCAAACTTTTCCAAAATACATCAAAATTATACAAGGACACGCAATTAATCAGACCTCATGACAACAGTTATCAGAGGGAGTAGCATGGAGGGACAGCACCCAATTCTGAACTCTGAAATTCTGCAGACTGGTAACCACCTTAACCATTCAGCTATGCAATAAAAACATCATCTCCCAACTGCAGCGTCCGCATACGTACCCGTACGATCGTCTATATAATCAATCAAAATCAATGTTGTGCGTACCATTGATGAATCCCATCTGTGTTTGTGCGGCACTCAATGAGGGAGGAGTTTTTGGTTCGGATCGCGTAACACCGAACGTCGCAATCGCACACGCTATTAATGGAGGTACGAAAGTGACTGCATTCACTATCGGAACCTAAAATGAAAATCGCATTTACAATTCATCACCACAATCTATTTAATACATTCTCTCATTGGGACGGTCAATGTAACACATATACATATATGTATATAAATATGTCAACACAACAACAGACGATCAAGAAATTTTCATTTATCGAGCAACAGTCTATCTGAATCTGCTGATCAGTAGGCCATTCCTTAAAACCACCGTGAAGAAAACTTCATTTATCCACTACTTCATAGGTTCCCATTTCACATGCATAATCGCGTTTTGTCTATCGAATTAATTTCAAGTCTAATTATTGCATCCTCTCCAATCTATTCTTCTACAATAAAAACCATATGGATGCCGTATGTAGACATATGAGACCGGATGAGGCAGAAGTGCTTTAAAATATGCCATTTGATTCTTTCTCCAGTTACAATTCTAACAACGTCTGCAAGGCGATCAAACCTCCTTGATGGATGCTGAAAATGAACAGCAAGCTATACAACTTAGTAAGCGTGCCGCATCAGCTTTTCATTTAACCAAAGCCAACAACTCTTAATAAGTATTCGGGTAATAAGTAAAAACTAGTATTTTGATAAAAAGACCTTTGAAAAGAAACATAGAATGGTTTCTGCAACCGCGCCTCCCGTATATCAAATGCCGACAAAGTGGCATATCATTCGCCCCATGATTAAATCATACAACTAGTTAAATATCGAAATTATGTCGCCCAGATTTTAAGAACTCGCTGCTACTAACTGTTAAATTGTATTCTAGCTGCAAATGAGTTTGCCACCCTTTCTTTCCCTCTGCCTCACCCCCCACCCTCCCTCGATTAGGAATGGTATCCGCAAGCTCAAGCGCAGTTTTGAGCTCAGGCTAGACCCACACGAAAACCTGCGATCTCGTTTTCTTTTCTCCATTATGATTTTTACCTCTATTACTATCCTACTACTCTTTCGTCATACTCTTTTCACTTCTTCATGCGAGTTCTAACTTAATCCAAGAATTGGGCTTCAGCTAGTGACTACTTTACCCAGTCGATAGGGATGTGAGGGGAGGGAAGGGGGAGGGGATAAGCTCATTTGTAACCAGTATTTGACTTTCTAGTCAACAGACATCTGCTGAAACTTGAGATCGCAAACCAAATCCGTCAATTGAGAGGTGATAAGCTCATCTATGCTACCAGATTAAGCCAATTACTTATGTTCTCATCCAAGGCACATAATCTTGTGATCAACGCAGTATCTTCCTACAACCGCCTAATATAACAAAATTACTCACATGAGCAGCTTTTGAAACAATCTGAGGTGAAAGAAGATTTGCGAAGAGAACACCGAGCGGATTGGACATCACACCAATTGTCGTTGCCAGAGCACGTTCGTTCTCACCAAACCAAGAGCCAGCAACCTTAAAAGCTCACTCGATGCTATGCACGCACGCTAAGCTTGACGTTTTGCACAAGCAACAAAAAAAACTCCGCAAGTGAGCGCACCACAAGTACTACTTAACAATATAGCGAGACAGCCGTTAAAATAAACAACTAAATTGCGCACCTTATTCCCCATATTGATTCCACTGTTTGCTGACCGTCCATCCCATCGCACTTCTAGAAACCACCGCACTATCCTAAATAATGTGCTCCTCCCCAATACCCCCTTCCCAGGTCAAAATGCATAAGCATATTACAGCTTCCGCCTTTGGCATAGCGCGCCCTTAATTAATTCAATTCCAGAAAGCTGTAAGCTTTGCAGCCTAGAGAAGATTCTTTTGAGTAATACAAAAATTTTCCACATACCACAAGGAGTTCACTTTCGGCTACGAATAAGGCCCAGGTCTGGCAGGCTGTTCTAGCAACCATATTGTACAAGTGAAGTTTCGTGACATAAAATGCCATCTTATGAACGAAACTATAAAACCCATTTCAAGTATAAAATATCATAAGCGACATCAACGTGGTGCATGAAAGCTATAAGACGGACATGGTAGTAGTTCTGCTGCTTTATCGAATTGCGTAATACATCCTTTTAACTTACATACTGCACAGTGCTCACCCTTCTCTCACCCTCTCCCTCCTTCCCCTTTACTTCCTCCTCACGCGCCATAAACTGTAAGTTACTAACCTGTCTAGTCTAATAATTCCACTAACCTTTGTTGGCAGAAACATAATGAATGGATAAGCGCAAGCCGCCAAGCCCTGACCGATCATACCAACCGGAAATCGCACTCCCAACGGTAAGAATGAACTAAAAAGATTCACATATAATGATTACAGAAAACAGGTTTGACGCATTTCATCAAAGACAAATCCTCATACGAAATGCTGCGGACAGTCTGTATACTGAAAACACTGTTTGCTTATTTCGTTCTCTCTCTCTCTCTTACTTATGCTTCCATCACCCTCTCAGAAGCAACCTTAACAAACAATCAAGACCACTGTCCGTATCGAAGGAGAAGACTCCGAGAGGTCGTAACATCCACCATTTACCCTGACAGGAAAGGAAGTCTAGCGACTGGGAAGAAACTAGCGACTGGGAAGAAGAAGTCTAGCGACTGGGAAGAAACTTCTAAGTGTGTCAGTGCTGCCCCTTTCCGAAAAGCCCAATATTCGATGCAGTAGCCCCTCTCTCCCAAATACCCTTACCCCTTCTACAGGCGACACTTCAGATTTCCGCGAGAATTGTTTTATAATGTAAAATCGAGCAGTTTAGATAAAAAATATTTCGAGATTCCTCGCATCCCCCTTCTCCTGTGACCCCCAACGAGAAGGGTTAACCGTTTATGACTGCATCTCAGAAAACGCTTCTACTTGAAATGTTCCCTCATCAAGCAGCTATCAAAAAGCTCACTACGCTGACGAATTCTTCAGGTACATAACCGGTCGTCTACATGAATATAAAAAAACTTCAAGCGGCCTCCAATATTACAAATGCATTATTTTTGATAGGCAGGGGGCGATAAAGCAATACGCTGCATAGATTCACGATAATTATCAGGTTCTGCCACAGGACAATATTTCTTTTGACTTCCATCCATATCGAATTACAATGCAAATCGTCTGCTACTCTTCTTGTCCATTCTCATCTAAAAAATCTTCGTTTCTAAGCAACCAACTCCCTCGCTCCATTAATTTCGTATTGAAACGTATGAATATGAGCAATGTTACCTGGCGAATCGAATAGCACCACCGATCGCATTAGCCCATGCAGCGATAAGAATAGCAGTTCTTAGACCAAATCGACTGCCCATCCACATTGCAAATGCGCCTACGGGAATCGTGCAGATTATATAAATTAGCGAAAACCAATTTGCTGCACGTTCCTGTAACCCTTTACTTCAAAATAATTTTTAATAACTTTAATTTTTTAATAACTTTAAAAATTCGCATCGAACAATTCGCAAAATAAACCTATCATAAGTAAACTTTCTAGTTAAACGTCTAACTGGAATTGTATTTTCTTAAATTTTTAACTCATCCCTCCTCCTTTCACCATCGTATGATACAGTACAACATTCATTCGTTGCGAAAAACAACAAATTATGCTCTTCTAGGCCTCCCAAAAATGAAAGGTAGAAATAATTTTTGACAATAAATTGGTAAAACAACAAAATGATAATTTTTCTACCTTCACAGCCCATTACGATTTACATAAAACGTATAATGGTTGTATCTCCCACCCGAAGGCAACTTCAGTTTACCCAAACCTCACCACACCACTCACCTTAGCACAGATTTAACAAGTGAATATTAATCAACGTTTTCTCATTACCCTACCGATTGTTGACCGCTAAAAAATATTTCTCACCGCAATCCCCTGACTTTTTTTTTAAAAACAAAATCTTATCTATAATTAGAAATTATATCGAAACCAGTGTGCACTAATTACTCGCATAGAACTGTTGTCACTATAACATGCCCAACCAAAAGCAGTTGTAGAAGATGAAAAATTCAAATTCTTAGAAATGTCCGTAAAACTTTTGCAGCATAAAAGCGCCCGTAAGTTTGCAATTTTCAAAAGCACCAAC
>JPKZ01000509.1:5238-17950 GCA_000803305.1 Toxocara canis
AGCACAAAGCCGCTTTCTTATTATATGTAAGCGTTATTTATTCTGTGGACCGCAACAGGCGTACATTTAATGTCTCATAAGCGAATTAGGAAACACTTCTGTAGGCAATTCGAGAAAACAGCTATTTATGCTGAAGAGAATTTCTTACAACTTCCGATCAGAAAAAAAAAACACACGCACAACCAGAATGGGAGCAGAAACTGGAACTTAAAAAATAAGGTATTAGGTACAGCCTTAGAAAATTTCTACCGCCTGACAATGAATACTATTAGCAAGTCCGTCCAGCTGTTTATGACTTTTCATTGCAACTTCTTATCTATTTTTTTTTGCAAAAATGTGCGTAGGCTCCTTCTTCTAGTGAAGAAAAATCTTACTTATCAAAGGACAACTCAATTTTTGAACAAATGTTCTGCAAAAAACTCTTTCGAAAATCTGAAGCAAATGCCGTTGCGTTAATTAAATCACTGTGCGACTCACAGAAATACTCAAAGCAGCTTGCTTGGGACTCTAAAAATTCAGCTGTATATATTCCGTCTGCATGTCTAAGAAAATATTTTTTGCTGCATGAAAGACACCCCTAAATATGCTAGGTTAACTCTCACAAGCCGACTCTTCTACCTCAGGTACGGCTAATGGAGGAAGGAAAAACACGGCGGAACCCACAGCGGCAGTTTGTAAATGTTGACGAATTAGGAGATCAACTCAACGTAAATGTGAACTTAAAAAATAATCTGCACGTCAAAATATATTCCACATGCACTCCTTCTTTCCCAGGCAAAGAATACTGGCGAACATTTCCTCTTGTATAAAATGCACAGTTAATGTTCGAACTCATGCTCCTAAATATAGGGGCAGGGCGAGGGGAGGGGAATTGAAGCGTGGCATTTCTAAATGTAAAAACTAAACATGCGTTAATTTCTGACATATCAAAAGGATGAACTAAATTCGAGGAAAACTGCACTAGAAGGGATGGGAAATGGAAGGGAGGGCGAGGAAGGGAGGAAGAACTTGTACAGGCTCCATTCTTTCATGTAGTGGAGTAAATGTAAAAGTGACGGCGTGTCCATGGCATGCTGAATTCGATGGCTTGCAGTGTTTTGTATTTTTAAAAAAATATATTATATATCATATAGGCATTTCTTATTCTGCATATTAAAATCTAAAATGAAGCCTAAAACGGTCTCATCAGTCTTCGAACCTTTCTGCACCGCATCACTTTCATACTAAATTCCGAAGATCATCGATGTTCTGGCCAAACTTTGTCGGTCACTGTTTTTGGACAAATTTTGTGATCGCTTCGATAATGTGGACACTTCAAAAGAAGATATTCGCACGTTGTTTAAGCTGAATTTCAAATAGACTTTATTTCATCTTATATGGTTGGTCCATAGTGATGTATATGAACCAAAACTGTTTTGCAATAGAGATGCTCGGTGATTGACTTCGTAGCGTCAACATGGGGAATAAGTATATTAGAAAAAAATGGGAAAACGAACAAAAGTAGGTGAAATAAGGTCGCAAAAAAGACGAATTCAAAGTGAATCCCGACATGGAAATAACCAGATTAAACGACTATACAATACGATCGTAAAGCAGATATACACAACCACATAATCGTTTTGATTGGGCCAAAATGAAATTCTAACACAGAGTAACGTATGGAGCAGTAAATTTGCACATTCATGGATTTACTGCCATATAGTGAACATACTGTGCCGTGAAAAATACTGTTAAGAATTCCTACAGGAAAATGAGGGCAAATTGGCTATCTTCTCAGCGGTAACAGTCGAAGCAACGTCAGCAACTTTTTTGAAATAGATAGCTGCACACTTTCACTGCGGTCTCATGCAGAAACTCGTCACATTTGGGCAATTGTTGGACGTGCGCAGACAACGATTGTTACTAATCAGAATCTTGGCCCACATGTTTCGTTTTCGCACTAAGGATTTGGAGCGTTTATGTTCGGTTACATCTTCGCGTGTGTTTGGCGGGTGTATTTTTCTTGCCTTCCCCTCTGCCTTCTAAGCTCCGCCGTACCGGGTTGTACGTTTGCATACGAAAAATTTTGTCGCACGTGTGCGTCGTTGTTTTGTGTTCTGTAATCACCGCAGTTCTCGTCTCTAAATGGGGGAACCCGAGTTAGTCATCGTTCCCCAAGAAAACCTCATTAACTGTTTTTAATGCATACTAAATGAGCACAGACCTTTTACTCCCCCAAAGTGCGTGCAATGTTTGAACTGTTCGCATTTATTCGTTTGCTTTTGCTTGACTGAGCACCGTATTTTACTATTATAGCTGCCGAGACTCGTTTGCGATAAATTATGTTCAGTTTAGGAGGGTGAAGAGCAATGGGTAAAATCCACTATTCGTGTCAGCCGGAGAACAGCACGAAGTCGTGCAAAGCGCGAGGGTCTGACCTGCGTGTACACTTCAAGAATACGCACGAGACGGCACAGGCCATTAAGCACATGCCATTGAAGCGTGCCATGCGATTCCTGGAGAACGTCAAAGAAAAGAAGGAGATCGTGCCTTTCCGCAAGTTCAACCACTGCGTAGGCAGGAAGGCACAAGCCAAAGCATGGGGGCATACGCAAGGACGTTGGCCGATTAAGTCAGCCGAGTTTCTGCTTCAACTGCTTAGGTGAGTAGTATGAAGTGGTCTTAACTTCTGAAGCCATTCATTTCACAAGATTTCCATTAGTTCCCTTAGCGTTGCGGAAGGAGTGAGAATGACTAAGGGAGCTGTCGTTTTCAAGCAAAGCAAAGAACGGTTTGCTGTGGAAGTCGGTTGATGAATGCGTAGATTTGCTGACCTAGAATGTGATTTTTTTGAATTTCTTTAAATTGCTCGAACGTTTAAACTTAGATCGACTTTAAGAATTCTCTTTCTCGAAGCAACTGTGATCATTTCCAGTCACTTTGGTTACGAAATTGCCCCTCAATACAGTGGGGCCGCTGTTTAGTTCGGTTTGATAGCCGCGCATTCATTAGATGTAGGTGTTGTAAGTAGGAACTAGAATTTTGCGGCTATATCCCATCCCTTGCCTCACACCTTAGATCGTCAGTTCCGGTCACAGTCAATTCAACGGAACATTGTAAAAAGGGAAGACGGATTAGAAAAAAGTTGGGAAAAAATGCATAAAATAATATCCCCAGGCCCATTTCTGACTCACTTATGGGTTAGTGACTTTTTCGCATGAATTCAAGCCCTGTGTGTGTGTGATGGTTCACCAGTAGTGCGCAGTCTTTGTAAGTAAGGCGTAAGCATTGCGGGTGATTTGTGGGCCTGCAGTACTATGGAGTCAGCCTTGAGCGCGCGATCGTTGCGGTAGAGTTTTCGCAGTGCAGAACATCTTCTGCCGGCTTAGAAATGGGATCGTCATTCCACCTTTACCGTTCTATCAGCGTCGAAACACCAGAGAAATAGATTTGTGATTTGAAATGGACAAGCAGATGTTGGAATCTTTTACGACTAAATCCGAGCAGAGAATGTTTTCCGCCCACTTTGTTGCAGTTTCCAAGTTTCGTGTTTGAATGGTTTTCCGCTTTTCCCCTGTAAGTTATTTACGTGGTCTTTGTTTCTACGTATCTAAGGGGTTCATTAACACCTTCGTTTCAACTCTTGTATTTTCATTGAAATTACAACTTTTCCAATACTAGTTAACGTATGTCATAAGAAACATAATCGGAGTTCGGATGAAGAGTCCATAACATAGTGCGTTGGCCAATATGGGTCTGTTCGATTTGTGTTCAGCTGCCGCCAGCCTTATGGAATGTGCAGCTTAACTAGTAGTTTTTATTAGCGTTATCGCGAATAAGTTATTATTGCATGCTGAGGATCAACTGCCAATCGCGCATGCATTTATTTGCTGTGATCATTGCCACATATGTATAAAAACCACTGCCGGTGTGGCCAGGTGTGGGTAGGACAAACGATACATAGCCAATTTTCATAATAGACACATTGCGTCATAAAAAATGACTGCATCGGTTTTTTGGACGCTGGTCATACCTGTGAACGTAGCATCGTTTTATTGTCTTTTAAGTCAACTTCTACCTCATAAAATTTATTGAAGTATTTTCAAGAGATTTTTATGTATAAATTGAGAGAATTTGAATTAATGGACGCGTTTTTATATTTTGATTCTGCAAACATTTTTCGTGTTATTGTGCATGTTTATTTAAACGCCTATTGTGTGGCTTTTTTGCTGACTGGGTTATTAAAAAATTTGCTGGGAAAAATTACCTAAATCCCATACTGTTTGCGCTGTTTGTCGTCATGTAGGTTGCTGATTTTGTATTTGAGGAATGCTGAGAGCAACGCAGAGTACAAAGGCCTTGATACCGATCATCTTGTCATTGAGCACATCCAAGTGCAGAGAGCTGCAAAAATGCGCAGACGTACTTACAGGGCTCATGGAAGAATTAATCGTTAGTTTCCGATTATTTTGCTTTACTAGCTTTTGCTCGTTCATCGCTTCGGCTAAGGTTCGAATCTCGCAACAGATCCTTGGTATGAATCAAACGCATTAGGTACGCGTACTTGACAAATTTAGATTTCCGGCTAAAAATGAGGAAAAGGAGGAAGTGATGAGAAGTCTAAACATTTTCCAAAAAATATGCAAGGAAAAACGCAGAACTCGCAAAACGTCACGGAATGAGTAAGCATTGATTTATGTAGCTGTATTATTGTTCGAAACCGAAGCCCAGAAATCGACATTTTTGAATACGGAGAAGACTCCTAGTTGTCTCAATGCGGGATACGTTTGGCAAAGTGGTATGTTGTATTGGTGATTCCGTCATAAAATCAGAAAAGACATAAGAAAGAGACTGCGGTATGATACACAAACGTTTTTGAGCTATGTCAGGTATGTGATTGCAGCGTACATGTCGTCGCCGTGCCACATCGAAGTGATACTGTCCGAAAAGGAGGAGGTAGTCGCCAAGCCGACTGATGAGGTGGGCAAGGTGAAGAAGGAATCCAAGAAGAAACAACGCCGAATCTTGGCCCGTGGGGAATATTGATTTATCGACCGATTGAGCCAACTGGGAAATGGCTGATCGTTTTGTTTGTTGTTGTTGTGCTATCATGCTGGAAATGCTGCTGAGAATTTAAACACGGCATGATGCTTCTTTACTTAGTTGTCATATCTTTTGCAGTGCAACGCCAGCATTTTGGCGTGCAGATGAATTTTGTGGATTCACTTGTTTTGACTGACCTCTCGCCGCGTAATGAGCTTACCACCTTTCCGCCCTGCACCTTCCTAAATTTCATTGCTTGCTTCCAATCTAGATTGGCGATCGGGCGATTTGCGACTTCGTTGTACGCACATTATTGTTCTTTCGATTCATTTCCTCTCGTTACCCCTTCCTTGATTTTCTTTTTCTCGGGAAAATGTGTTAAGGTAACGGGAAAACGTAATCGTTTATTGAAACGATATTCAAAAATCAACGGAACACCTGCGGATCGGGAAAGCAGTGGGACAGACTGCATGAGAACTGAGTTGTCATTCGATCAACTACCATCCCGTCCCTCTCTCTTCCACCGTTCCCTCATTTGCCACCACAATCTTCCGACTGGGAAGTACATGAGCTTTTACGTATTTTTGATGATATTCCCTATCGGATTCGCCTACGGCCATAGTGGGAGTGCAAACAAGAGGACCACCGGCCAGGCTTTTATGCAAAAAATCGATTTTGAGTAAAAGGCGGCGGTTCTGTGTTGGAGGAATTCTGCTGAAATTGAAGTTTCCTCAAACACCTTTAATGGAACGGGGCTTCAGGCTCCTTCTGTGGCTTCATCCGCTTGACGCCAGGGATTTCAATGTATATTTTCGATTCGGTCGTACTCTGCGGTTCGGAAAGCAAAGGCAAGCCATATTGCTTAGCCATTGGGTGCGGGCAATGCCAGCTGTGAAAATATCATAAGGTTAGACGTTCTGTGGAGTGAGTGGAGTTCTATACCTGTGCGATGTTACTGCAGGAGATGGGTACTACGAAAACGCCCCTACAACCCCCATTAAACGTTACATGAGACGCACCAGTTAGACGTTATGGAATTTAGAAAAAAAGTGGAATGGAAAAGATCGAACGCGGGAAAATCGAAGTGTTGTATGCAAAACTTAAGACAATCCCACTGAACAGCATCGCAAACGTCCCTTCAAGAAAACGGAAGACCTCAGCACCGTAAACCAGTCAAGCAGAGGATTTACAAACCTCCCTGTCAGGACCAGCGATCCCAAATCTTGTGAGAATGAACTCACAGCAAACATGTTCAGTGTGTTACTTCAAAACACCGCTTTGTGACAAACCATGCTAAAGTTCACAATTTTTTATTGAACGAACGATAGAAAAGTATGGAAAAAAATAAAACAGCGAGAAGTTTTCACGTTAGAACGTGATCAACAAACGAGCTTCTTGCCCCAAAATACAACAAGGCAAGGCCGAACAGTGTCCAATCTGGATAAGCGCGGGCAACTGTGAGCTATTACGATGGTGATGACTTTGCCATTCTCCATAACCGTCAAATTTGCATTAGTTGACGTTGTCATTCCTCTCAGGGGACAGCGCAATAAATGGAGGACTAGCCCGGCTGAAATGTGAATATGAAGGCCTCGGGGTGGACTAATAATGTTGGCTCTTTTCAAGCCCTTAAAGTACAGGGAAGCTTCGTGCCGAATACAAGCGGAGTATAACTGAAGGCGCTGGGACTCTGTGAAAAAAAAACAGCAGCCGACCGCTTCTAAACAAAAGTTCCCGTGGGAACAAAAAAAATCAAATGAGGAACGAGATTTGTGCAAACAGAACTCAATGGCGAGTGCAGGACACTCGCGGAGACGCATCACATCGTCAGCTCCATGATCGCATTCACGATGTCGTTGTCGGCCTTCTTGAGCGCCTTTATCGCCCTGTTGCGAGTGACGTTCGCTTGCGAGCACACCTATAAATCAGGCCTTATTTGTAAAAGGGTTTCAAGTGCATCGGTGCAGGCACGTTTTTGCTCATCGTCGATGTAGAAGAAGTACAGGATGAGACGGTGGCTACTGGCGATCGTGTCAATATCAAAATGAAATGTGATCTTTTTGATAAGGCTGATCAGTATTAAGCGGAGGAAGACTACTTCAACATTCCCAGTACGTACGGAAACCACCAGAGCATAATGACAACAAATACACACGCGAAATCGAAACTCCTATCCAGAAATATTCTTCACGTTCGCCTTTTTCGTCAGTTTTTACAATTTTCTTTAGTGCGGAAAAGACTGCCCATGATCATCCCTTCCCGCAGTATTCACCTACACCTTCATGTGTGATATCGGTACTAACTATGGTTGTTCAAAGATATGCAGATGGTGGGACTACAGACACTAAAAATATAAAGCAGATCAAGCAGTTCCCCTGTTTATCGTCCAAAGGGTGTGCTAACTAGGTCCAGTATTTTCAAACAGCCAAGCACATCACTGACAAAGGTGACCACATGGCAAGATACCCTTCTAATCGTTACGGGCACATCCTCTTGTACTTCCCAGCAGGCTTCTCTTCAAGAAAAAGAAGACAGTTTTTATTCTTTCACATTTACTTTTATCGCTTTCTCTTATTACGCAAAGATCGATCTATGACAACAGCGATAAGCATCAGTGACCGTTACGGCAATCATAAGACCTCGAGTATTAGTAACTGGTACTAGTAAGCGCTACCGTGCATTACATCGGCACTACTGAGCACACAGCCAGTAGTACTGGCACTAACAGTTACCATTATATGCTGCTAGTAGGTACTGGTAAGCGCGCTTCACCGGAAGCAGTCCTGAACAGAGGTCTCGGATTGGCCGGGGAAAGGGGGATGATATGAAGCCAGGAATTTGGAAAAAAATGTTTTCAAGAAATGCAGAAGTCGGGGTCTTTGCAAGGGAACGAATTCGTTGAAGGTTTAAGGAGGGGATTCAATCGAGGAACGGTGTTTCTGCAGAACCCAAGTTGGTCGTACTGAATGTGCTAGTCAGCGATAGCAATTTAGAATCGATGTTATCACTTGGCTTTAGATGTGAGAAAAAGAAATGAGGTGTTCAGCTCGAAGAATCTATCGCTAGCAGTAAATCAACAACGGAAGACGAGAGAAGGGGGTCGGGGTTGCTTCCTCCCCCCCCCCCCCTTGCTTTACTTTGTGCCAGACCTGTTCTTACTCATCGAACACCACTTAAATAATTCGCGTTTCGTGTTCCTGTACATAGGTCGTCTGAACTTCACAGGCGCCCGAAAAACGCCTTGCAGCGACTAACAAGTCACAAACAAGGCCAACTGGGCACATTGAGATACCGAAGAGAAAAGTACAGCACGCACAAACGAACATTCCCAACAAGAACCAAAACTATATGCCTTCGCTTATGCCACATGTTGCAACTAGCTAGCTCTTCACAGCACAGATCAACGCATTCAATGTACCATAGGTGAAGTAAGATACTAACCAGTTCGATGTCCTTTTCCTCGATACCGGTGGCGTCAATCTCTCCTTCTTGATCACTCTCATCCTCCTGTTCAGCCTGCGTCACGTTCGCACGACCACCCTGTCCGCCCATTGGCGCATCTGACGGCTTCAGACGCTCAGCAGCCGCGAAACGCGCATGTTCGCTCAAATCTTCTATCTACAAATTGCCTGATTACAGAATTCTTCAAACAGAAAAAAACCACCTTTTTAAAATTTTTTTCTAGAAAAATTTAGAAAAAGACCCTTAATTTGCTCCTCTTCGCTTTTCAAAACGCTAAAATGTCGACGGCAAGTTCGCTTCCTCTTTCCTTATCTTCATTTCAACATAATCCATTCCGCCTCTATATGCCTGTGAGATTATCTATAACTGCTCAAAGTCGAAGACGATGCATTTCAGCCAACTGCCTAAGCGAGTCTCGACTGAGTGGTTAAACGTAACCATTGTAATAGGGGAAAACGGTGGATATGTACGCTAACAAAAATTTGTAACAGTTGATGTAAATCATTAGAAACCTTAGCTTCGCCGAAGACGATGTACGTATCTGAGCCAGGGCTCTTGTAAACGTCCGGCTTGTTTATGACGAACAGGATGTTCTTCGATTTGCGAATGCAAACCCGCGATACACCGTGCACGGGCTTGAGGCCCAACTTGCTGAACAGTTTGCGCGCCTTCTTCTCGGAACGCGACTGCTTGCTGCCTTTGTCACCGCTCACCTCCAATGCACGCTTCTTATTTTCAAAAGTTTTACTCGTAAGCTGTTCCACACTTTCGAATATTCCCTCATTCAAACAATTAACTTTCCCATTCGCTTCCTCACAGCGTCCCTAATTATGGTCAGAATAGACATATAAACCGCAAGAAATATAGTGAGAAAATGAGAGAGAGAGAGAGGAATAGATGAAAAGTGCGCATTTTTGTTAAGTACCCGCCTGCAATTGTGTTTTCTACTTAAACGAGAAACAAAAAAAGCTTCCTATTTGAAAGTAAATTTACAGCACCCCCGCTCATCTAACAGGTGTGCCTTACGATGTTACGAAGATAACGGCGTTGGCAACTTAACCAATCGGATGCGGACACTAACGCGCTCATATTCCTGTTGATTCGAATGTTTGTACACGTCTTTCACAAAAAAACCGTTTTTTTTTTCGACTTGATCGATACTCAATACAACCCGACCGACTACAAAACGCATCAAAATTTCTGAAATTCTTAACTGTTCCTCTTAAACTTGCGAATGAACTTGAAGATTAATGATTTCCCGGGATTCAGACTATATCGACCAAATTTTGCGCCTCTACCTTCAGGTGTTTTCTCGTTGAAACTGTGGGAGAGTAACAAACAGCAAAAGCACGATCATATGCACAAAAACGACAAAGAGGTACGTCCAGATAAAACAGCACCTCACGAAGGCTTACACCTCATCATCTTTCTCCACTCTCTCTCCGTTCTTCAATGTAACGCGACGATGTGCTAGTAAACAGCGTTTTCTGCAATGGAAGCCAGTTGCTTCCTATTTTCTCATAGCGGAAATCACCCGACTTCTACAATAGCTCATGTGACCTCCTAGAAGGTGCGACATTTTCTTTTTTAAATACTCGATCGAAGCTAATGTAGCCAACGAAGCAAGCACCTAGAATTGTCTTGCTTGCACCTCTGGATCACCGACACATCGCCTCCAACTCTCCCTCCCCCCTCTCCACGTCCTCTTACGAAAAGCAATAACGATGAAGTAATGAACATGGCAGCAACCTGTTCGGTAAGACCGGCAGCTTCAGCAACCTTCTTCTGCGCATCGGTCACCTCGCCTTCGTCAGCGTCAGCCTCGTTCTCTGCATCCTGTCCCTCTGCATCCGACGAATTCGATGACGCGTCATCGGTCGTCACCTGCAAACGTTTCGCCCGATGAATAACGAACGCATCAGCCAGCTAGCTGAGACCAAACAAAAACACCTCAAGCATGCTGCCTACTCACAAAATTTTTCGCGAAGAGGTTGTAATGGGCAAGTGAAGGGGACAGTCGGAGAGGGGAAGGGATGGAGTGGAAGGGGAGCGGATGAGAAAACAGCGTAATCATTCTCGATGTTATTTAACACAATACTGGCAAACTACATCCGCAGCTATTAGTGCGAAAAAGAAACGTGCAATAGAAAGTGAAAATCTATATCAGCCTCACAGCACGCAAAACATGTTTCACCAAAGCAGCTTCCTTATATAATTAGCCGAAACCATCCGATAGACAGGTAACCATGTATTCACACAGTGCACTCTCTAGTACGAGAGATAGTCCAGAAAACACGCAAAAACGCATCAAAAAAGAGGACGCTTTTTGGCGCTTATATAATTGTATAGTGAAAATGTGAACCAGACTAAGCGACCTCTCATCTTTCATGCCTAAAAATCATAGTATTCCTATGCTTAATGTCAAAAAAGCCTTGCATATCCACAAAATAAAAAATGCAAGCGCGAATGAGACCACATCAGATTATTTACCTTGCATAAGCCATTATCACTTGAAGAAATTTTTAATGTGTCGTTATGTAAAAATCCGACTCGTTTATTTTTCATTAGATAAAGCTCCTAAATTAAATTTGATTCAATGGCGCCATACCACAGATGCTATCTGTAACTAATTTCTGGAGACCAATCGCTTCCGTAAACTGTTCAATAATAAAACAAGCTTGGTCACTATGGAATGTGGAACAGTTCTTCAAATACTCTGCTAAAAAATTTGGTTTCTCACTATATTTCTACCCGAACAGTTGCAAGACGTCGTTAACTATGTTCAACGTAGGTAGCCTAAAACGTCTATAGGTTCTCTGGCAAATGACAGGACTTGAAATTTAAAAGAAGCAGGTGCTCACTATGATGTACGTCACACCTATCAAAACTGCAACACTAGCTTCTGCAATTTCCTAGATGAAATTACTGAAATGATAAACAGACACAGCTTCAAGGGACGGTTACTCTCAAAACTGCCATACGAATGGACGAGTAGCGTTTTGACGGAGTGGCTATGCAAAACGCCGTTTTGGATTGAAATGGACAAACTGAAAGCCTTGCATATGGAGCACTCTCTTAAAGCACTGTACCCGATTCAGAAATTAGGCGAAATTTTTCCCGACGAAGGAAGTTCGCCTCTCGACTTGATATATCAGGATTTCAGGTTGGAAATACTGGGTGGATTTGACAAGAACTGTCTATATCATGAAAATTCAGCACCATTCTCGAGCACTTAGCAATGCATACACGTCGCACACGAAGATTTCTTTAGAGCACGCGCTTTACAGCTAGAAGTTTGCATAAGCACATTACCTTCTTGACCTCCTCATCTTTCTCTTTCTGTTGTACCACCTCTTCAACCATGGTTGACGTGAAGTGTTTGCCAAGCTGCAACAATATCATCATAACTCTATGAGTAACCGATAATGACCTGCACGCGTGCATTATGAGGAAAACTGCTGATCAGTATATAAGAAACAGAAATGAAATTAATAAGTTCAACGCGACGCAGACCAAGTATCTAATGCTTCGCAACTGGAGTTTTCCAACGATGCAGCCATAACCATATGCACTGAAGATTTCACTTTCTCATTATCAGTAATCGAACGCAAAACCAGCAAAGCCTGAAGCTGTCACTCCCACAAGCTAAACCCTGTAAGCGTTGAGTCTCTGAAAACTCTCGCCTGCTAAAAGCGATTTCCACCGCTGCCCTCCCCCTTCAATAGTAAAATAAACGCTGAAAAATCCAGATAATAAGAAGCTCTAATTTCACGTGTTTACACTACACATTCGCTTTTTGCAGTGGTGGAAAAGGTAGAGCACGACAACGGAGAGATCAACAAAGGCGCACAAAATCATGGCATAAATCAGTCCCATATCAGACATGGACGCAAATCTATTATGAACACAACACAGGCGAACATCGACAGCCTATACGACATCATGGACACGAATGATGATCGTCAAAGCCATGCACTTCCTATAGAGATCAGTATCCGACCACACTACAGCGCTCTAAGTAACCACAAAATCACCGCAGATGGAAGAATCGCTGACTTTAGAAGTTCCCACCAAAACTTGCTTTTAGCGACAAAGGATGTCTGTTACGCCTCAAAACATCAACAAAGTAAATGGACTGATAAAAGAAAAAACCACATAACTATCAACAGAGACCGCTCCTAGCAAATAAGAAACGCACCAAACACAGACACAACCAAATCACAAAACC
>JPKZ01000509.1:30449-47004 GCA_000803305.1 Toxocara canis
GGGAGGGGGGGGAAGGGGATCGATGATGATCAAAACAGTTTCCAGGTAACATCGATCCGATTAGAGCTGGTTAGAATGAGTCCACATTCTTACATTGAGCTTTTCCGGCAAACTCAGAATCGGATATTGTGGGTGAGTTTTACGTCTTCGGCCAAGAAAGGAAGCAGGAACGTGGCCGTGGATACTCGATCGTGGAGCGCGACATGAATTCCGTTCTGCACGTAACTTCAATGGCCGCTCATCGCATGGAATGATTGTTTCTGTTGTGGCGCGTGTTACTTTGTTTGATGATAAAAACACTTAAAAAATGGATTCAGTCCACCGTAACTGTTCCCGTTTTTCAGCTGTATTAGAATAGTTTGATCTAAGCCGGAAAGATCGACGGCTAGCAAGGAAAGGCTAGCACGGACTGAACGATGGGCTTCTGGGATGAGAGTTTCTGGCTGCCGGAAAATGTCTCTTGGGATGACCTCAAATCGAATTCGACCGTGCGTTACCCGGATGTGAACGACCTCATTTCTTCTATTAAGTAAGCGTTTTCTTCTCATAGTTTTCATCGATGAAACAAATGGGGATGCTTACCAATATCTTGACGCGATATGTATTTTTCCGTTATAGTCGACATAAATGGTCATCGCATGTAGAAAAAAAAAGCGTAAAATTAAGCTTTGATCTTTTAACAGAACAGATAGCACAATCCAATAAATCATCCAATTTTTGCATGCATCAAAATTATCGTTGTGAATCCGGGCAAGAGTTATGACCATTTTTGAAATTTTTTGTTACAGATATGGAGTGGTGATGTTATTGGTACGAGTACTGGTTGAATGCTTCATATTTCTGCCAATCGGATACGTGTTCGGTTATATTGATGCACCAGAAGGAGTCTCAAAACGAATTATCGCTCACTTGAACTTCGGGTTCGCCGGGAAAAGCAAATTTAAGCGAGTCGCTGAAACTGCATGGCGATTTACTTTCTACGTTTTCGCATGGTTTTTTGGTAATTTTTGCTTTACCGTCTGTGTTTTTCTTCCCTCGTCAGGTATACCGCAAATAGCCTCGTTGTCCAACATCCAGCCGATAATTGAGAGCTATCATATAGTAGCTAGCCTTGGTAATGTGCTGCCCAAAGTGATTCTTGGGTTGTTGGGAGTCAAAGAGCCATTTCATGTGAAGACGATGGCGAGAGCGTGACTAAAAGGTCAGGCGATTGCATGCACTTATGGAACGTGACCCATACAGCGGGCTACTGACCGGCCTATACTAGCCCGTTGTATACTAGCGCGACCATGGGGATGGGGGTGCCAGTACAGCCACTGTCTTTGTGTTTATTATCCTGAGAAGTACAGAAGAAGTTGAAACGATTTGCAGAGATTTTTGAACTTGCCCTCTCCCCTTCTCTTCATCTGCGTTGGGCATGCTCATGTGCAGACTGTGCCAGCCTAGATCTGTGCTTTCTTAATGTAAAGTATTCGTTATAAGCTGACAATAGTTTCGCGCTGTCTTTTTGTTTTGAAGGAAGTACATTCACTAATTCTTTGATTATTGCCTACAACTGAAAGTCGGAGCAAGTTGTTTTTCTGGTGAATTACCATTTTGATAGCATTCTACTCTTCTGTAATATAGGCATGCACGTGCTTGTAAAGTTATGCAGATTGCTGGGTGGGTGAGAACTGGTTGTGCATTTGTGGATCAGCGGGAAAGGGGCCTGCAGTTACAATCTGCTCTATCCTAATTGCTTTTCTCCGCTTGCCACGCCCCGTGCCATCCTTTCAGAACGTTTGGGAAAACTGTTGTTCATTCAGCGATACCCTGGCTCACTTTCATAAAACAGCAAGCAAACATGCGCAAATAATGCTAATCTTACGTAGAGCTTCATCATGAATAGTAAATTAGTTCAATGTTATACATATATATCGTTCCTTAGATGCACTGACTCGTTTCATAATTAAGAACCGCTGCAGAAATGATCAAAGCGCTATTGCGAAACAAGTATACTGTTTTGTGAATGTGTTCATTAGTGAGGAGGGGGAGGGGGATCCAAAAGAGCTGGCGTTACACGAACGATTTGTCGCTTAATAACACTGCTTTCATTACAAGACGGTTTTGATCCTTCGAGCAGCAGTGTGCGGGAAGTCTAAAGGGGATGAAATATTTGGATGAGGAGGGGAGCACATTAGAACTACGCAGTCCATTTATTCCGATTTTTTTTCACACTTTCACCTCTTGCAGCGTTTTTTTCCGAGCTAGTTGTGAATATTGTTCGCATAGCCTTCGGCAACGCGTAGCAGTTTTTGAAGTGTTTTTCGCAATAGCAAATTGTTGAAATGTAAAACGCCAAAACTATGGCCGAATTTCTGAAGCTGACTCCTGACACAAACATTCCTTCGCTTTTCCAATGCCTGCTTATATCTGTCTAAGATCTCCGTAGGAGGCTGCACCTACAGTGAATTTTCTTCTGCTTCCACTGCTGCGGTGAATACTGGTCACAACTGTTTGCTGTTGTATTCGTTTTGGTTTCAGAAGGTTGTATGTTGGCTTTATTACAGGTTTAGCTGTGATGTGGGACGAGCCGCAGTTGCGAGATGTAACCGAATGCTGGCGCAACTGGCCATACCACCCGATTTCTTCGGGTGTTTGGTGGTACTATATGATAGAAACGTCTTTCTACTGGGCCCTGCTCTTCAGGTTTACACAGACTTCACACGTCGTTGATTCATTTGCATGATTATTGACAGTGCGTTCGAATGACCGGTCGGTGAGCCCGATATGTGCACTTGGTTTTCATTTTGTCGAACCATGGAGAAACGAGTATTGCGCTCGTTTTTTCCATGTCCATCGTGTCACTTTACAGCTTAATACAGTTCATTTAAGATGTGTAATCCCTATGGTTTCTGATCTGACAAGGTAGGAAACTTCTGCGTCACAGCTTTTTTTTCTCATTCTGCAACGGGTTTTTGCCTAGGAAGACTACGCCCAGTTGACGGGACCATAACTTTGTTGAAGGTGCTTGATGATATCTTTAATTCTTTTTTTTTCCTCTCGGTTGAGCTGCTAGTGCCTATAAACTTTTAGACTAGGTTGTTGTTGCGAACGCAGGGAGGCGTTCGGTGATCTGCAGCTAACTGGAATAGACTCGGACCTGATAGTTGAACGATTTAAAATTGGCGACAAGCGAGAAAGAGGATGTTAGACCGTTGTTGAGATGAATTTTTGGTAATCCGTATAAATGCATGAGATAGATAAATATGTCTAACGAAGTGTATAGGGGTTATCGAAATGTAAGCCAAAGCGAGCCTTTAAAGTGTGCATCGTCAATATCTAGTTCTTAGCGAGAAACGAAACCGAAGGCCCATTTTCTTTTTTACGACTCTGTGCTTACATTAATCATCTGTTTATGCTGTGCTTCGTTTAGAATGCAGAAAGAAAGCTTCTGCGTGGTTCTGCGGGATATAGCTAATGTTTTGTGAAGGATTTTGATCGTTTAACAGCCTTTTTTGGCCCGTTTTCTCATCTCTGTTTTTCTTGTCCTTCAGTTCTACCCTTGTGCCCGCCAGTAGGAGGGAGGCCATGTTTTTGGTGTTCTTCATATTCATCGTTTTCCTTCGTCACTTATTCTTAATAACAGATGAAAGGATATGGGTTGTTTTGCAGTTCGTTTGCGTTCGATATTCGGCGTGCAGATTTCGTACAAATGACTTTGCACCATACGGTAACGCTTCTGTTGCTGTATATGAGTTTCACGATGAATATGGTCAGGGCTGGCACGCTTATATTGTTCAGTCATGATGTCGCTGATATATTCATGTCAGTCCCTTCAATTATCTACTTTTTTTTTTCTGCAGATAACTGTAGTTGTGGCAACATCGAACGATCCTGAAAAATGGAGTAGCCTACTGGATTACAACCACAAATATTATTGCTTTTTTTTCGTGGAAAGCTGAATAATTGGATCATTTGACTATCACTTGATTGGCTTAATCTGTTATACTTATGGATTATTTTGCCACTACTTCAATGCTTCATAACGAAGTGGAGCAAATAGTCCCAAATCTTTGAAATGGCTATCAATACTCGGAGGTGAGTATGGGAAATTTATGTCAGGCAGGGAGGGGGTGGGGAAAAGGATTGTCTTAATCGGTGTGTGAAGGCGTGCTAAAAGGAAGAAAATCAGCTTGTGAAATACTTGAACATGCGATTGCATTTGTTTTGCGCTTTTGCCGCCTTCCCCTCCACCTTTTTCACTTTTGCGCGTTTGGATATGGGGCTGCGCATTGCGCCTTTCACCGTTCAGCTTCATCGAGAGGAGATAGTCTTTGATTGTAGTGAATTATGTGAGCGTATTTCGATAGAGCTGTGTTGAATCGTGAGATTTTGCAGTGAGCTAGGCAAGTTGTTCCGTTATGCGAACTGGCAGATCCCGTTGATGGTGCTGTTCGTCGTATTTCTGATTTTGTGGGTGCTCACCAGACTCGTTTACTATCCTTTCTGGATTATCTATTCCGTCCTTTTCGAGGCACCTTCACTTATGCAGGTTCGTCTCAATCAGCTTTTCTTTACTCGGGCTGGATGGTGGATTTAAAGTGTTTTGCTTCAATTTTACGAGTTGGAGATTTTATCGGTCTTTATTCGTAGGGCTTATTCACGGCGAAGAATACATTTTACAGCATAAAATCACGAAAGGTGAAGACCGCTCGTTGAATGGGTGAGACTGCAGGGCTAGAGTGAGTGTTGATGAAGTGTGTGCAGCACAGTTTAAAGCATACGCATACTTGAAAATCGGCTGCGTACGGAACTGTATTATATATGCAAGAAAATTGCAAGTAATTTAAGAATGTTAAATTATGAAGGATGTCCTCATCACACTACCTTCTCTATTCACTTCCATCTACTCCCACCATCCTTTGACATTCCCCACTCTCCCACCCATCCTTTATCGATGCCGGCAACCCGCACTACAATCGCTTTTGTTGGGAAAACGCTTTGAAAAAAAAGCAGCTTTCATTTTTTGCTTGTTTCTTTTTGTTGCGCACGAACCAGAAAGCTGTTCTAGGGAACTGTTTTTTGGCGACGCTCATAAGATCTTGTGATGTTTTTGTTTCTTGCTGAAGCTACATGATCGATTGAATCGTTGTTTACTTTCTGGCAGACAGGAAGCCAATTTTCTTCTACGAATAGTTGGATGTCTGTGTGATGCATGTGTGAGCTACGCTCGGATGTAGAGCACATTTTGGGATTCTTCTGATGAGCGTTATTGAAATTGTGCCAGAGATGCCGGTTGAGATTTCTGTCTTAAGCAGCTCTGATGAAAATGTCCCATTGTCGTAATTCGCTTGACTTATATGCAATACTTGGAGCGTGTTAAGGAAAATTCGCAGTGGCGTTCATAGAAAGTCTAGTAAATTCGCAAGAAAATGATCGTCCTGTTTGTCGAATGAAAAAATGGGCATGTTTTGGTAACGATGCTGCTCTGCCTTCTGGTACTCCACATTTTTTGGACATACGTCATCCTGTTCTTATGGGAGAGATTGCGTTGTCTTCATGCTTGATTATGGTCCTAGAAATGCGGAATCTTGATGGAACGGTAGGTTTTTTTTCAGAGTAATTACCGCTGGGAGAACCTACTGCAACGACCGATAGTGCCACGTATTTTGGTAGCGATGCTGCTCTGCCTTCTGGTACTCCACATTTTTTGGACATACGTCATCCTGATGGTAGCAGTAAACTCAGTACGTGGTGGTGAATTGGACGACATTCGAGAAGAAGAGGAGACCAGTGATGATGAATTGAAGAAGGCGGCTAATAATAACGTGAAGCGGCAAGACGAAAAGAAAACGCAATGATCGACGAAAGGGTACCATATCCAGTAGAATTGCAAGGAGTCCTACCACCGCCTCACGCTACGGAATCAACAGCTTTGAGTAAATCCGTTTGCGGCTATGCGGCCGATACCGGATTATGTTTTCTTTTTGTCTCTTCATCCCTTACCTGTTATTCTTCTTTCGTCGGTGTAGGTGCTCTGATCTTCGTCATTTGCGGTCATTTCGTTGTTTACTTGCTGATGACAGTTTCGTCCTTTGTAGTTTCCATAAAGGTCTTTCATTAAGATTTAGGTTATGCTTTCACGATATTATCCAAAAAACGGGCAAGAGCGCCGTAGCTACGTAATCGGGTATAGCATTTGTTCCGGAAAGCAGAAATCAGTTTACGGCCATGTTTTTCACTCGTCGCAAAAATGTCACTGAAAGTGGAGGTCATAGGAAACTGGGATCTTTCATACTGTTATCAAACAATAATAGGTGAAAGTGCTGCTTTGAGATTCAGCTTCATTCCTTATGGATGTCGTTCGTACTGTTTACATGACAGTTTTTCTGTTTTTTGTTTTGAGTATTGTTTTCCTCTTTGTACGCTTGGTAAACAGTTAACGACGTCATGTCTATGCGCATCTATGTCTGTTTATGTGCCCCGATGGCCGCTAGTTTCAAGTTAGTGATTACTGAGGCTAGATTTATTAAATATGATGAGTATAGTCTGCAGTATACTCCGTTCGCATATCCGGATCCACTCTCTCACAGGTGCTCAACACTCGCGCATTTTTTTCAACTGATTAGGTTTGATTTTTCACCAATCGGGTCGATAGCAGACGAATTTTTAGCGCACTTTTTGTGCCAGCATTGAAGAGGCTGAAATATGAGCTCTCATTATTTGCGGTCAGTTTATAAAGCCGGCTGGTATAAGGAGTGAAGTCACGAAAGCGCATATGTCAGCTTCCTGCTACGCATTCCAACATGTTTTGAGTATTAATTATTGGTAGATGATTTTCTTGGTTTTTCATTCCATAATTTGCTTGATAAGTATTCCAGTAGTAATGACGTTAATTGTTTTAATTGATCTGTTTTTTTTTGCAGCGTTCTAGTTTGTTAGCAGTATCGCGTGATGTTGTGGAAGATGGTTGATGCCTATTGCGTTGTTAATGTGTGGTTATTGTGCTACCGCATCACTTTCTTTTCGTATTTTTTTAAAAAAACTCGTCTTGCTGCATTTCCTTATTTTAACATCTTTCTTGACGAATGTTTTTTCGTATGGTAGCATGATTCTTGTTTTAAAAAAAAATGTCTATTGGAGAGTTGCAATGACTAGACTATATCAATTGACAGTTTTATGCGTATTACCGAGCAGGGGAGAGAGTGCATAGATAAATAAAATATCAACTAGGTCTATGTAAAATTTTCCTAATGGTTCGATTACTATGTTGTTTTGGAGGATGTGAGAGGGTTCGAAATTGAGGGAACCGAAAGAGAAGAGGAGGGAATGTCCGGAGCATAGAAGGATTAAAACTTAAGGAATTGGCATGCATAAATTGGACAAGTGCGAGGCTTTATGTATTTAATGTCAAAGTAAGGAAACACTACGTTTAGAAGTGGTGGGCGTGAAATTAATTGTGTGGTTAATTGATAGTATTATTTACTGAATGCGTGTCTCGCTTTTGGAAAATACGTCGCATGCTATTTGTTGCGTCTAAAATATGCTGATTCGTTTTGTAATGGTTTTGATTTGTTGTTGTATATGTGATTTAGAATGGGTGCATGTGAACAAAACTGTAACTTTGCATGATAAGTAAGTAAAGCACAAATTCAGCTTGAATTGATATCTCGTTAAGGGTCCGAAATTTTAAGCACAAGGGATTCATTGGATCGAAGAATATGTTGAATGAATACGTTCCACTTCCGCTGAGTTTATTAGTATATGAAAGGGGAATTTTGCTCGCAAATAAACTGAGATATGCGTGCGTTTACTCTGAAATTTGCAAAACCTGCTCACTTTTTGTCTATTTCTGTTTGCTCACTACTGCGATAGACGTGGTTTGGAAGAGAAACTAAGCTGTCTATTATTTGGAGGGCAGCGGCTAAGATCAGCGAAAAGAGTACAATGATATATGAGTTTTGACTGAAGAGAGTGTTGTTGATAATACACAATTTGCAGTGTTTTTTTCTTTTTCAGTTGTACCCAACATTGTTGGTATCTCGTCAAATTACAATTGTGTTTGTTATTAAAAAGAATTTGAGAAGTTGCAATATTTCATTAAGCAGTGTTCGTCGGTGCATTGTTTTGAATACTAAAAGCAGTTGTTGTCAGTGTATCAGATTCAACAAACATGCCATCTAAAATTTTGGATGTTTATAGAGAATTGTTAAAGTTCCATTGGGTACTGTGCTGGGGGCGTCGCCTATAATTTTAGTATTGCAGTATTGTAGGAACCGTCATACATTTACATTTTAATTAAAATACGGAATTGACTCTAACGAATTAGCACTTTGATCGTCACATAACGTTTTATTTGGGGCGGTTTTTCAAATCAGGGAAGACCAATTCGTTGATGAGTGGATCTCCATTTTAATACAGCTGTGAAAAGTAGTGGGAACGGTAGTGGGTAGTGAAAAGTAGTGAGGAATCACCGAGGGCTGTCTTCGATATTAGGCTTTGCCCGTATCGCCATCCTTGCATTGCACAGTGACGAATGACAGTTTGCACATTTCAGTTTATTTCTGCTTCATACCATTTCAAATGAGAGTATCATTGACTGGGGCAATTGACTGAACAGGCTTTTAACAAGATTAATTAATCGTGCCTGGCACGATACTGGATTGACATTTCCGTTATTGTTTGATGTATTTTTTATACATGTTATAACTCGTCGACGTGTGGACTTGAGTAGAGGAGCTGTAGATGCGAAGAGACGAGACGACGATCCCAGGTGTGGAGAACGCATCCAATGAAGCGTTTATCCAACAAAAACCACTCACACGAGACGACGTAAAACACACAACAAGCCATAAACTTTGATCGCACTCCTTATATGACCAATGGTGAACGGATCTGATAGGTGGGTGCATACAGAGACTTAAGGAATTGAGAAGAGAGAATGCTGAAGAAAACTTTGAGCCCGCCATGTTATGATGACACATTGTGCAATACCTGTCAATGACAAAGTGCAACCAAAGCTCAAAGAAAGTGCAAATCAATAGTAAAGAGCATACGTATACAACAATACACAAGTGCAATTAGCTCTTACAAGCAAGGTTTGGCAGTTTCCATCGCCGGCAGCGTGGATGCGGCTATTGTGATTTGTTCGCTGACCATATCCGAAATGTTCACGGTTGAGACACAATGTGCGTGGCTGTCACCACACAGTTTCATCATTTGATAGCAGTTTTTGAGATCGATCGTTTCGATGGGGACGCTAGCTAGCTAGATGGAGCTGTCAACTACGCATAGCTAACATTCTTGTGCATCATATCAGTTATGCCGACCGCTCTTAATCATATCGTTATTGTTTTATTGATGAAATGCTTAAATTCCGTTACCACTCTGAGGTATAGGCACCATTATGATTACGGGAAAGTGATAACAAGTAAATGCAGCTCAGTGATGAATGAGCTGGACTTATCGCAAATGATAGTGCATTATGTCATTAAAACAATCACATGCAATTCGCTTCGTTGTTTGCATCACTTTCGAAGAAAGGAGGCTCGTAGAAAAGGAAGTTTTCATGGGGATGGGGGAGAGACAAAGAAAGCGAAATATATTTTACATCCTCCTCATTCCCCCCTCTCCTTTCCCCCACTTTTGTCCTGATTTTTAAATAGAACCCACTTTCTTGCGCTTTGGGTTCTTTAAAAATATTTGCTCTACCTCACTGTGGTTAACGCCGCATGCATGGGAATGTGAAGACAAACCAAAGGAATGGTGAGTGTATGGGGTGGTCTTCATAAGGAATCATGAGAGGCAACCGCCTCCCTGCCATCATCTCGAGACCCTGTTCAGGTGAGAGAGAGAGAATGTTACACCATTTATGAAAGTTTTCTGTAACGAGCGAGAATGCATTCGAGGGAGACTGCGTGTTACGTAGTTTGGCGAGTCCATTCGTCAGGGTAGCCAGGCGGTTACATAAATTGTTATCAAACATTGAAAAATCTCATCCCACTTGACCCAGCCGCTCGTGCAAATTTTCCACTAAAAATTCCTCCTACTGCAATGCTTGCCAGCTTTATCGGTCGATACTGCATTTCATTTACGCATCAGTTTTATGATAACTTTACTTTTGCCGAGGCCGATGAGGTGGTAAGAAATTGAGAAAATAGGCGATCATAGACAATTAGAGTTTAGGTTGTAAATATCGAATTGCATAAATTCAACTTCAGTAGTTTTGAGATGAAATCGTATGGTAGATAGACCGATGGACTGACACACATGCACATGCACAGACACAATGCCGCCGTAAACGTACTTTAAAAATGCGAATTGCAAATTTGCCATGCCCAACAATGGACCAAATCAACTTCTACATCTTTTTTTTTTGCAAATATTCCCATACCGGTTTTCATCTCTGAACACCAGTCCATACAACTTCATTCATATTCTAGCTGGCGCACTTAGTTTCTCACAGTTTTTCAAAACGGTATCGTCATATTTCTATGAGCTCGTAAGTGCTATCGGATGCGTGAAGCTACTAATAGATCAAATATCAAGTTTGTAAAAATGGCAACGCTCCATCTCAGAGCGCAGGGGTCGTTTTATAAAATATGGGAGTTTTTAGAACACATGGATCATTTTAGAGAACATGGGTCGTTTTTGAGCGTATGGGTCATATGGCTTTCAAAGTTTCTATGCGAATGACAGTGGATAGCAAAGTAATGAAAATTATATTTTTCGAAGTTGCTCCGTCGAAGTAATTGCCTTGTTGAAAACACAAAATGCCCTTTCGTTGATTTTGTAAATCGCCAATTGAGCAGTGTGCGGTTTTGATACGTTTTCTTACGAAACTACGACAGCTATACGATCTACATAAACTGTGGAAGTAAGTCAATATTATAATGCATATGGAATTAACGTGGGAAGCGAAATTACAGTACTCTTTGTCTTCAAGTTTTCATTAAAGCTATTATTATAAGACTGCTTGGGATTTTTTTAAAAATTTTTGTAGAGATCCAATCCTAAAGGTGTATATATATATATATATATATATATATATTCAATAGGACTAAACGTTTAGCAAATAGGAATGTGTGGAAAGAGTTGGCATAACATAAGCTGTGGCGGCTAATCCATCAGACCAGCCGGCTTCAAAAACTACTCACAAGTGGTGAGTAATCCAGACTCAATCTGACCGATGCGCGCGTTCAAATGTTCGACTAGAGATTCTTGAATCAGACCGACCGACCTTGCAGCTATACCAATAATGCACGCGTATTTTTAACTTCTTTAAAGGAGTAATAACTTCCATGGATTGGGGAGTTAATTTGAAGATGGGTAGAGAGTGGGCGTTATAATCTCGGTTATATGTACCAAGTTTTCTAACTCCAGATGAGATGGTCTCTAAGTAGAGACAACTGAACAGATAGTTAGATGGACAGACTCATGCAAATGTGCGTACACACGTGCATAGAACAGACACGATATCGACATAAGGCGTTTTGCCAATTACAAAATAGCAAAGCGCATTAAGAAGGAAAAGGTACGTAGTTCGGAATGGATCGAGGCGAGCTTATATCGTTGAGTGTTGTTTGGCGTGAATTACAACAACAACAACAATTTGTAAGTATTTGTCGGTTGTAGTCTTATTGCTTTCTCGGTTGAGAAAAACGTTATCGACGTGTGAAATTGGAGATGAGTTAGGTATGCGGTATCGAGTGTGCTAGCTCGTTGAGAAGGAAGGAATTGCTTGAGTGCACACTATATAGGGAGTAGAATGAGGGTGGAGAAAAGGACATAGCCAAAGGGAGAGAGAGAGATAGGGTGCCGTTGTTTAGCTTCTAGCCGCCGGCATGCCTTTTATTTGCCAGCTCTGAGTGTGTCGCATTAACGCCAAACGCTGCCCATTTTATTTGGCCCATTGATCGCTACTCACTGCAATACGTCATCGTACCCAAAGTCCATCCTCTTCTCCCTTCCCCTTTGCTTCCGTTCCTTCATCACTCTAAAGTAGCGTTTTAGTCATTTGTATTGATCATGAATTATAAAAAGTGGCCTTCGAATGGCAGAGTGTTAAAGCTTTGTTTTATGAGATCGAACAATCATATAGAATTGAGTGATTCTCTTTGGTAAAAAGCGTCCGAAAAGTTCCGGCAATTTTGCGTTGTAAGAAGTATCGAAAAATTATGTTGTCAGTGATTCAGGGCTGCACTGCAAGACTTATCAAATACCTCATCCGGTAACTTCTCTAAACATACTGTTGTTTCTACAGCCATCCTCACCCTACAAACATCGCGCACTGAAATTCAAAGTAATTTTTTTTCCAAACGACCGTTCAAAAACATCTGGCATAAGCCCAAAATGACTGATATTTACTACATTTGCTATTTGTACTTTTGCTTGGAGAACTAAATTTGCACCATGCCAGCTATCATTTTGAATTTATCTCTTTTTACTTTAATTAAGTATAAATCACTTCCGTGATTCTTTCAATGGGTGAGAGAATTGCCCATTGCATCGAAACACTTGCAGCACTCTAACGACGAATAATGCTGAATTCTGAGCTGGAACAGACAGTGCTCGTTCTTCAGCAGGGCATCATTTTGTAGAAGCACAGTATAGGGATCATAATTATTCATATTTTAGCTGTTGTAAAAATAATGGGAGTCAGCTTGGCGGGAATGAGGAAGAAAAATGGACAGCTAAACTAGCACTACTGCAGAAAGCAATTGTTATTAGAGGTGGAATACGCGAATGAAAAAGCCAACTAAGAGGTAACATCCGGTGGGTTGCCAGTTGCAGCTAAAAATCCCGTACTGCCTTTTGCAACAAACTATCCATTGCTTTTAGGGACATAACAGCGCTGCGTTCAGCGCCTTTACATGTTAGAATGCTATGGACTTTTGAATTACCAGATGTGGATGCAGCTGAGCATAGTGTTATGACTTAGTGGCAATCAAAAGTGCATAACCATTGTTGGTTTCATATGATAGGGTAACGCTCTCGTCGAAAAAATTCTTGAATTGTGACACTCTTTGGCCTCTCCTCGATAATTTGTAACGCATCACTGCTTATTATAGAGGCTTTCTCGTCTACGCATTCAGTAAATACGATTCACTCTTGCAGATTTCATTCATTTCCTCTTAGATGTAACGTTGCGCCCAAAGGCTCGAACATTATTAGAGCTTTGTAAAAATAAAATGCGCTGTTTTATTCGTAAAATTCGAACGATTTATATAACACAGCGATCGCAGCAATAACTATTACAGTTTTATGTTAACGACGTTGCGAATTGCTCGATGTGAACAATTTGTTGAAGGAAAGTACGATGGAAATCTTAAAAAAGTAAAACGAAATTTTCACATTATTTCGATTGTTTCGTTGAATATTATTGTCTCGCATTATACACTTTTATAATGGAGCATTGTTCTCGAAAAATTCCTTCATTAACCATTCCATTGATATGGCACATTTGCGGTAGTGCGTTCGCTGCACCTCCCACACCGTCGCCTATTTTGGTGCATTTCCCTTTCCATGTGCTTTGGCAGCTATGCGTTTGTGAAGCACTATAGAAATATATATATATATATATATATATATATGACAAAGTGTTAAAATGTAAAGCAAATTTGAGTAAATATTGCCTACAACGGTCTTCATCAATAAAACAATGATGTGAGCGTTGTAATATAACGGAAGTTCCTCTCGTTGCAATGCTACATATAAAGAAGTCGAAAACATTCCATTCACAATATTCACATTCGGAAAATGGCTCTTCATTTACTGTCATGCTTCGCATGTTCAGAATTGCTTTTTGCATGAAGCACTGATAGGTGGTTGCACTTTGGGATAGTGTTCCCATGAGAAATTGAAGAGAAAAGGATGACGACAGGTCGAGGCAACAAGCCGTCCTGTTGAACTCTGCTACCGATTTACTTGTTGATTGCTAGAGTTCGTTAGTCACTAATGATGCATTCCATCGCGAAAGGCATTTCTTGAACATGAATATAAGGAAGACCTTTTGAATCCATTTTTGCCACCACTATAAATGATGAGATTAGTAAATGTCAAGATAGCAATTCGATACTTCAAAATGGAATCCGCTTATTTAGTACATTGCATAATGAGTCGATAGCAAATTATGCTATTATTCATTTTGGCAGTTGGACACTTGTGCCCGAAGTTACTTATTCTCGCGTCTGCTTTCATATGCGACACTCAGTGCGATTGGCCAAGAAAACGAAGTGAATAATTTATCAATTGACATGCGTTTCATGTGTGTACAGAGGTATCCATCCTAGCGTCCTAAGGTCACCAATCAGTTAAAAAACTTTAAATACACTTTACAACATTTTACTGCTTCTCTGATTGCTGTTTCCTCTTGGACGTTTCAGTTAACAGCTTCACAGAGTTCGTTTCTTTGTCAGCATTGAATTGACTACAATTTCACTACAAAGAAAACCTACTATTATCCATATACAAACCAACTTGTTAATAGGCGTAAACTTTACTATAGTTGATCTTCCCTACCCGTTGCTTTGTGCAGTTGGCCTTCGGCATGGCTAAACGCATCATAAAATTATTCTGCGGAAAGATAGGTCATCCAAATATGCAACTAAGGTCATTTCCATTTGCCTGTGCAATGAGCAAAACAATTTGCTTATAAGCGCTTGTTGCTGCTCATTGTTGGCATAGCAACTGTAATTGCTGTTCATTAAGCGTCAACTTTTGCAGTCACTTCATTAATGCTGATTCGCTAATACGCCCTTGAGCGACATTTTACTACTCTGATATGCATGAGATAGCTATTTTGGAAACTTTTTTTAAAAAATCAATCTTTTGACGTAGATTTTGTATTCTTATTTAGACCAGTTGCTTTTGCGTTCATATTTGCTATGACGCTATAATAAATAACAATACTATTCGTTACGATGATCTTATAAGTAACGAACGACTTCGCTAGCTATGGCAACCTATTAGCAGCAGGCTCAACAAATTGGAATGTTTTGGACAAGCTGTATATATTGCACTTTATCATCGTTATTCGTGTTATCCATTTTGTTGCGCAATAAGGCCGAATAAAGGTGTGGTAAAGTTCCCAACTTTTTTCGCGATATCCGTTCAGATATTTGCCACGTAGAAAGACCGGAGGTAAATAAATCGGAAAGGAATTCGTGATTAGCTACACTATTGTGAATAGCATAAAGCCTTCGATGTTTAGGGCCGAAATGTGTTTACTTCTTCATATTATTACGTTTGATATTCACTTATGCATTTAATCTCACATAGCATATATGCAACAAATACAGAAATTCTTACTGCCTATGCGAAATCATTTAGCACAAAAGAAACAGACCTTTAGGTTCCGCTTAGAATAGACCTCACCCGAAATTTGAGCATTCTTGCTAAGCTCCATCTCTTTGATCCTCAGAAAAGCTGAGGAATAAGAATTGCCTTATTGAATATTCTTGCATTCCTATTCAACCATTAGGAAGGCAATGGTCCTCCTCAAGGAAATTGCAAAAGGCGAACATAGCGTTCACGAGTTGATGAATGCCTTCGTCTGTCCTTGTAAAATGAATCACAAATGTGTTCCGCAGGAAAACTCTCAACAAATGATTCTCTACAAGAGCTGCGAAAACATTTAATTGACAAATTGTTGATGCCTCGGGCTTATATTAAGGTTGTTATTAATTTGAGGTGTCCGTTGATGAAGCTGCATTCAGTTTGTTTGCCATTAAAAAAAGTTTATTTTCAAGTTTAATATCTTTGTCAATGGGGTTTGCAATTTTGTTTTGCGGTCTTCTCTATTCGACAAACCTTTTAAAAAATTTTTCCTTTTCGCTGAAATGATCAAAGCTGCAAACTGGTTATTTGCGAATACGTTAAAGCTTAAATGCCTCACCAGGCATATTTGCTTAGGCGGTTACCAAGTAATGAAATATGGGATGGTTGCATTGAAATGAGGTGGAAACGTGCCTCAGCGAACTTCCACGATATGAGTTCGTAATTCCGTCCATCAAATCAATCTGTTGCAAGAATAGCAATAAAGCCGCTAGATGTGTATAAGAGTGTATTTCTACCGCGAAATCGGCCGGTTGTATAAGATTTCTGACGAAACGATCGTTTTTACGTTCGATATTTCGGCCGATTTTTAAGTGCGCTTATGACCTCTGGATATGCAAATTTTTGGTTGTTTTCAAATGCCCATATCTTCGAAATCATATACTGGCAGGAAAGTTGATGGAGGAGGTAAGCTAGGATGCAAATTGAGTGTGACAAAACTCTATAGTTCTAGATACAGTAGTTGGCGAGTTGAAATCACAGCGCAAAAACTCAGACAACAGGAGTACACTGGCGGAGACATGGCGTCACCATGATGTGCTTTGCTGACGCAAATTTGCTAAAACGTATAAATTTCACCAACATAATTCGCTTTGCAGGAAGGATATCATAACCGTATTTGCGCTGTCCTGTGCAACCGCCGTTTGCTTGCCACAAGCGTGTGTTTACTCAAGTCAAACTTGAACTGAGTGAGAGCAAAAGTGGGTAGGTCAATACTCCCTCCACCCTTCAGGGCCCT
>JPKZ01000509.1:71141-100415 GCA_000803305.1 Toxocara canis
AGGGGCTGGAGCGGGAGGGAGGAGGTTCACCCATTGAAAGACAACTCTATATGAACTTCGCATAACTTGCTAATAAGTATAACATTTTTATAAGCGGACATGAAATGTTCGTGAGATGAACGTTTTATGGGTTATGCAAGCTTTTTAGATTGGTTCAGCAGGAGAGAACCGTATCGAATTTCTTAATGATCGGAGGAAAGGAGTGAGTACATTATCGTCCGCGAAACGCATCGGAAAACAAATAGTACGTTGAAATCGAAATAGCGATTTTACATCAGCAAGCTATGGCTCAGCTATTTGCTTGAAAGTGATTTTTTGGTGAACTCTCAAGAAAATTAAATATAGCTGCAATGGTTGGCCATTTGTTTGTTTACCTCGGCATCAAGAAGCTTCACCCCCCGACGACGATCGATAGGCAAGCGGTTCGTACACGGCACAGGCGATTTTCTTGCAGCATGTACAGTGAAATAAACATCAGCTGTATCATGTTTTTAGATCTGAATAATTGGATGCTTAATCAACAAGTGATAAACTCTGCTGGATTCTCTTTGATCCTTATCCATCTCTTATTTAACTCGCTTGAAGGCGAGAAAGGACGAGAAACGATTAGAGGGTCCTTTTTCGATTTTTCGAGATCTGTTTTTGGTTCTCCTCGAATAAAAAGAACCGTTGAAGAAGCTACTTCTACCGACTGTTTCACTGATCGGTTGTGATCAAGAAAATCGTTGAAGAAAATTTTGGTGGTGAAAAGTGTCACCGTTGTTGAGCTTTGCTCATAACGGCAGCAATAAGTGGCGAACAAAAACGCTCCATCACATGCAGTCTTTTGCATATGGGATATTTTCCTTTCTTCGATGTAGAATTCAGAAATCGCAACAATAGCGAGCGCCCTTTACTGCAACAATGTTAGGACGACCTGCCTCATACATTAGATGGGTCTCTTTATTGTGAATTCAACAACATTTCTTTTTCCGCTTAGTTAGTTGGTCTGATTAGTTGCCATTGATTTTCATTCATTGGTGCCGTTGCGTCACGTTGATGGTACTTGTGGCGAATTTCATAAAAGACGAAGAAAGTGTACGATAAATAGAAGTATTACGACGACTTTCGGCTAGATTTTCGCGTTTAAATTGCTTTCAGCCATCTCAAATTTAAACAAACAGTGAATTTCATCAAGTGCTATCAACTGAATTTTGCATATTGAATTTGCTTTTTCAGTTAGCCTTTATAAAATTCGCCCCATTTAAGCATATATGTAATGCGCCCATTTCGTACAACTGGCCATCTAATTTGCCTTTTCACTTGTTGTCGTTGTGTTGACACGCATACTCGTTGAGATTTGCCATTTGTTATCGTGCAATTTGTGCTCCATTCTATTTGATCAACTGTTTTTCGGCTCGAGTACCTCGTTTTAGTCTCCGTAATCTCCATAACTGCTTTCGTTATTTTTGGCACTTTTGAGAAGTGATTTGATTAATCTAGTCATCGAGGTAATATAATAAATAACAAAATTTAACGCAGATAATGAGGTGTTCAGTGATATAAGCTCACAGTGAAAAATTTTAAAAAATGTACTACTATAACGCTGTTTGAACGATTGTATAAACCGAGCAACGAACCGGATTCGCCGTTAGTGGACGATCTTCGTCGAATTATCAGTTGAAAGAAACATTATAAAATAACTGGGTAGAATTATATGACAGACTATGGGTAACGTTACATGGCAGACCAAAAGTTGTATTGCACGCGAAATTATCGATCGGAGATCTTAAGGACAGTTTGCTTATTCGAATGCAACAACGTTTTTTTGGAGGAGAGAGTTAAAAAGTGACAAGCATTAGACGTAACTGACACTCTGCTAGCCAAAAGGCCATGCCTGAAACTCTCGAATCATCGTCGAATAAACACTGCGTTGCTATAATAGCGATACGAAGGGCGCGAGCTGTAGTTTGGTTAGAGGAATGTGCTAATATTAATAAACGAAGTAATGCGTCTCCATCTTTTCATTTCACCCACATCGTTTTTAAGTTTTAATAGAGCCTCACAGCCATTTTAACTGGTTGCTTTTCTTCTATGTTTACAGTAATTTATAGTAAGAATTTACTTAGCAGAGATTCTCAAAACATCGTTTTTTAAAGATAAGGATGAAGCGTGTAGCCTGGCAGGCGTAAAACTTTCCCAAATTTCTTGAGAATACGTTTAAGCGATGTGAGCTTTAACATCTTTATTGAAACGTAAAGAGGTAAAAGTAGAGAAGTATTCGTATACTGTTTTGTGCTCGTAAATGGTGCAAAGGCAGAGAGAACATTATGAATAGATCAAATTTCTCACTGTGATCAGTGACTGATAGCCTCATGCGTTTCATTTTCAAACCATATTTGAAACTTTTTCTAAACATTTAGGATGAAAATGATATTTGTAGGCACAATGGGTAATGATTATTTAATGGAAGCCATCAGAAACACTTCACTGTCATCCACTGTTCTTCTTTTCTCATTTCCGTATTCCATATCACTTTAATTACACAGCGAACGCAACCAATGTACCTATTATGTAACTATTGTGAGAATATAATCTTCAGACACAACATTCGCAACACATTCGGTCTCTGTTCAGTTCATTAACGGAATAAAGATGCTTACGTAAGAAAATCTATGAAGAAATTTGCAGCATGCAAATTAAAACTTTAAAAATAGCTACGAGCGTTTATGATTTTTCAATCCTCGCCTTCATAGTCAACAGGTTTGTCTTCATTAACAATGAAGTTAGTTGCTTGTCATCTTATGCTATTGGCAATTGTTTGCTCAAGCGTACAAGCTTGTTAATTTAATGAGTTACCAGCAACAATATGTCGAAGTTTTGTTTCTAGCGAGTTGTTCACACGTGTAGATTATTCACGCTGTCGAACAATGGTGTTTTAATGCCGTAATGATATAGGCTATTATAGTAGTGGATGATAGTGTTTTGCAGTAACGGGTGGACAAGTGCTAAAAGACCGCTGATCCGGCGGGTTGATGTCGTCGAAAGAGCCCCGCACGGACCCGCAATGGGTGACTCCTTCCTCAAATCAGGTTCCTTCTATCCATTCATGCAACATTTTGGGCATCCTAGTATTGTTATAAATGTTGGTTACTGTGTATAGTAAACTCCACTGAATACACACCTGATTTGTAAAAGTAACACTGCTGTAAGTGGAGACTGCGTCAACCTTTACGCCATAATCACAGCATATTTGGTCTCAAAGGGGCCTATAAATACGACAAAAAACTATTAGTATGAATGAACGGAAGCTTTGCACATCAAGTGCAACATACGACTTTTTTTACTATCACTTTAAGCTCTCAAAAAACTTCTGTAGTTAATACTTAGTTCCCTCACCCTACATCGTCGCAGATGAATGATTATAAAACTGAAGACAGTTAATTGTGCCTAGAACAACTGAAACTGTAGCAGACTGAACACATAGGTTCCCCGCCATATGCTTATCCATGAAGCGAGTCCTCCTGTGAGCGTGCATTGAACGCATTTGTCTGCATAAAAATGCGGCACGCATGCTACGTTTTCCACTTATTACGACTCCTGATAAGCTCAGATTTGATTTGGTATATGAATATTGGCGTTCTGGATTTCAGGATGTTCCACCAGATTACGAAACGATTGGTACATTATTCGGTTATGCGCTCGTTGTTTTATCATGGATTCTCATCATACTTACTTTCCCTTTCTCAATGTGCGTTTGTCTAAAGGTATGTTACCTTTTTTACACTTCAGCTTTAACGTCTTCAGCTTTTAAGGTACACTAAGTATTCTCAAAATTTTATGATATTCGTTATTTATTTGTGAATATATTTCAAAATTCGTTATATGCTCACATAGTTCTCTTCGTTTTTTCTATTATGAGGTTTAAAACAGTGACAGTCATTCTAGTGACGGAGTGAGTCGTCATAGGCGACAATCCGATAGTAGAACTTAGCCTTAAAATACTCGAGGCACTGCTCTGCCTAAGCCATCACTGTTATAGCACCACCAGTGGTATATCGATTTGTATGTTTGATGAGTGAGGCCGAAGAAGGCGTCAAATGAAAGTTTCACAAGGGCTGGAACACCTTTACTGGGAGCAGCAAGATGAAATCTGGGCGAGATTCCCTTACCGGAAGCATTCAAAGTGAAAATATCCAGGAATTTTGCCGGTATTTCCAGCGGTAATTTTCTTACCTTCAGTATGCCAACTTCTATCGTAGCAAACTTCTCGAGCTTTACACTCGCGTTACGTTGTTTGTGGCCATAAAAAGCTGTCAGCATAGGTTTGGGTGCGTCATTCATTTTGCCGTCTTTCCTTTATATACGAACCAGAAATGGTTTAGTAAAAGAAAAGAAACCTGGGCAAAACAAAAAAATACCCAAAACGTGCAAAAACGCTTGTGCCTTTCTGCGAATTCGTAAATGTGATAGATATATCGCAGTGAATCTGGATAATTGTTCTATGAAATGTTGGGAGGTCTTTATTTCAAGTGGGAACGCCAAAGGCAATAACTCGTTTCACAGTAACTCAAAATTCATTGTAAACTTAGAACAGCCAAAAACGGTTTTATTCTGTTTTCTTTTTTGTTGCAAAATCATTCTTCGTCCTCAAAAAGGAGAACGATGCAGCAATGTATAGCGCCACTTTTAGCGAGCAAAACTCATAAAATGTTCAGGTAGAGTTCCACGTTAAACCAAATAAATCTAAAGTCTTTAAGCATATCCATTTCCAGTGATATTTTTTTAAAATGTTTAAGAAAATTAGGCGGTAACTTTTTACAGCTTTGGCCTCTGAACGAACGCCGTTTCAGAATTTGCTTTGAAAATTGTCCTTCCGCAGAATGTTTGTTTTACACCTATTTTCGCATTGCTCACTTCCAAAACGAATTCGAAGCATCAACGGTTAGGTGTATAACGATAACTATGCGCTGCATCATAGAGCGTTAGAGCTGAGAAGTTTTCTTTGTACTTTAAGAATCAGCCATAGAGGATATCGGAGGTTTTTTCCTTCTTCACTGTTAGACGTTCGCATACGTCAGTTGCTTCGTAAAAATGCATTTTAAGTAACTTTGCCGCACACCAATGAAGGCGATTCGTACTCATTTTTTGAAGAGAAATTTAGAAAGGGCGATATTTTCGTTTTTGAAAATGTTCGACAAGCTTGCAAAATCGACATTATTCAGAGAGTGGCGATAGAAACCCCACAAGACATCAGTTTAGAATCAGCAATAATCGAAACGCACTGATCAACCGAGTTAAAAGTACGTTTCTGGTCATGGGACAGTCTCTTCCATGAGTATCCAATTCAGTGCATGTAACACAGAGTTCCCCGCGACAGTAATCAATTGTCCGTCTTACCGATTCGGTTTCCTGAGCGAATAACATGTTTAGTGGGTTGTCGCAGATAATGAAAATTGTATTTCAAAATAATTACGGTTATGTCGAGAATCGCAGCGAGTCTCAAAGCCAAAGCCTCAAATCTCTCCCGTAGTGATCACTTTCTATGAAAGCTACGGACGACCACTCCAACAGTATTTTTGCCCACATCTTGGCGCAATTTTCCCTCTAGCATGGACATTAGTGTGCGGCTGTTTTAAGCTATAGTGCTCGTAGCGTTTAGAGGCGCTCCTCACTTCTAGGTAGACCAGTACCAATTTTACAAGTTCATCGGACCGCAGTTGAATGGAAGGCCTTGTGCACAGGGGTATATTCGGTTTGAGGGAACCTTGAACAGCAATAGAAGCATCCGAACAAACGTTTATTTTAACTTACCATTTGAACGACACGGTTGATTGTATGCATATTATTCATAAGTAAAACTGCAGTTTCTCGGCCTGTTGGCTAAGATAAACGAGTAACATCTGTTCGTTTCTTGACAACGATCGTCGTTTGTTGGCCTCCTTGCGACAAGCCGAACATTCCATAGTCGCACTCCGTGACAGCCGCATGGGGGAACCCGCCCAGTGACTGTGAGGTTTTTACACGTGCCCCTAATAGTTAAGCTGAATAGGCATTACTGGTCAGAATTGTTGGACGGGGTCCGCCTGAATGGTACCTGTTCTGAAAGTTATCATCTTTCTTCCGCTAGTACCCCGAGACGAGCCTATATTGCCCTAAACAATCATAATTCTGACCATTTAAACCGCCCACTGTATGCACAACGAAATTTTCCCCATGCTGGCTTGAAGATGTTGTATCTGCTATAAGGACGAATTCTGCACATATGATTGTGGGGAGGTCTGAATAAGCCGAAACTTCTGGAGAAAATCGTAGCCATTTCTCTTCTCTGTTCACAGCATAACGCAATCTAGAAACTTAGAGCAACCGGTATCTCTTTACATAAATTACATTTCACAGCGATTGGCGCAGTAGGGATGGGGGGGGGGAGAGAGAGAGAGGCTGTGGGAGAGGAGGGAAGGAAGGAAGAAGTGTGGGAGGGGGGAGAGGAAGGGGTAGGGGAGGGACGAAGCCGGCGAATAAAATTTTCAGCAAAACATGGCCAGTTAATGACTTTCTTTGATCTAGTGCATGAACATTTTTGTGAATTGGCTTCAAAAATTTAAAGCTATTTTGCTCAGCAATGAATGATCAATTCTTGGCGCAATGAACAGTAAAAATTCCATCTCATCGAATATCTTTTAATCACATTTCTGCAATGCAGAGCCATGTGGGAAAGCGTCGATGATGGGGATGTCGAGTGGGGCATCGCAATGCATTACGGTCTCCTAGTGACAGTCATTTTAAAAATAACTTAAGTATTGGAAGTTCTATGGAGCAAACGAACCAAACTTGAGTATCTTATCTCTCGCCTACTCGACGCTCATAGCGCCATTGATTGATCCCTGTTGCCAAGAGCACCTTTCACATAATCGTACATTTTTGATGCATTTTTGATGAGTTTCATTAGCCCATTGGCCAAGTCGACTAATGTTCTGCCATCACATGGCTAAAATATCTAAACCGTCTAACTCGTAACAAGCAGACTGCGGTGTTTTAACTGCTACAGAGGGGATTTGATTTGATGGAAGGACTGAATATGAAGGGGAAGGGGGGCGTAAAATGGCGTATCCCAAAGAAGGAAGAGGGAGGAGGGAGGGTAAAGGAAGTTGGGGAACCGTTCTAAATGTGCGAACTCAAATCTCGAGAACGGAAAACTAAATTTGAATGCCAGGCTGCATCGATAGGCGGCACTGAATTCGACGGTTTTTTTAGCTGATTGCTTTCGAAAACCCACCTACTAAATCGACAAAGTTTGTTGTGAAAAAAAACAAATTATTGATGAATGATAAAAATAAAACCGGAAGTTTATCCAGTTGATGCTCTACACTCGCAGAAAGTAACAGGATTGGACGCTTGATAGAGAATGGGATAACAGGGCGCGCTGATATTTTAGTTTCGTCATGAAGCCATCATGCCCATCGTGCACAACACCAAATAGTATCTCTTTTCAGGTAATAAAAGAGTATGAACGAGTTGTCATATTTCGCATTGGACGGCTGGTATTCGGTGGCGCACGAGGGCCAGGCATGATTTTTGTCATACCCTGCATCGACACCTACAGGAAGATCGACCTCAGGTATGGCCTTTGTGGGCAGTTAATATTAACTGTCACTGTTATCTCTTTTTCAAAGGCATCTGTCACCAACGGTTTTCTCGTCGAACGTCTCAGGGAGATGCAAATGAGAAGGAAGGGGGCTGAAGTGGATTCAAATAGAGTGGTTTTAAAAACTGTGTATGACACGAAACCGTGGGAGTGAGCTTCAGAGCTCGTAGTTTTCCTGAAATGGAGAATATAAAAGAGGGATTTTTATCTAACAAATCGTTGAATCGAATTTTCACGCTATATTTGCGAAGCACAACCTAATTTCCCTTCCTTATTTTTGTGATCTTGTACTTGTTTCAAAAGTCGTTGTACGGTCACCAGCCTCCACCTGAAGGGACAATGACGTACTCGCATGAGAATTATCTGATGAAGGGCGCAAACTTTTTTTGGAGGGTAAGGGCGTAGGAAGTGAAAACGGATAAAAGTCTAAAGCCTTAAAGTGCAGTGATCTTGGATGATGAAATGAGCGCATCACTCACACAGCAAAACGTACCACCGCACGCATTAATGTCTTCCATGTTTACAAAGAGTAAACGGATTTGTTGGTCATATAAATGTTGACACTGATGGCATGCAATTTGGTATGATGTATGAAACAGTTCGATAAGGCTAAGAAATGTGTGAAGATGGAGCAAGTTAGAGCAACGATGAATAGCGGTGTTTGTATGTGTTCGTATTCGCTTCCTTAAAGATACCAACGCACTTTTATTCACGTATTCGAACTTCGAATAAATTAGTTCCCATCTAATACAATATTTATGTCAGCGCTGATGGGTATTGGAGTGTTTTAAAGAAATATCCATGAAGTTAATTTCTGAGGAGGACCTTATTAATGAGTCATAAGCGAAATCCTTAGCGCGGCAAATGTTCTGCCCTTGAAATAGCATTGTTGCTACCGAGACAATAGGCAGGAAATTACGGTAGGTTGTGATACTATAAATGAAAAGGTAATCTGATATCTTTGCCCGCACAATTAGTGCGGGCAAAGATATCACAATAAAGCATATTGCGATATCTTTGCCCGTGCTAATTGTCATATTTTGGAGAGGCAAATGATTGAGACATCAAGTATGAGAAGTATTGGTTATTTTAATTCCCTTTTGAGCTGGTGTTTTTGCACGAGGATTCAAAGTTGCGATCAGTAGGCAAAAAGTTCATTCGTTATTACTCAGTACGATTGCGTCTTGATCTATGCTTATGTGATGCAGTACAATTGTGGAGTGATAACTGAAAAGAAATTAAGGGTTGTGTCGTATGCAGTGCCTCCGCAGGAAATTCTATCGAAAGACTCGGTGACGGTGTCTGTAGATGCGGTCGTTTATTTTCGTACATCAGACCCGATTGCATCGGTGAATAACGTCGACGATGCCATATACTCCACCAAACTGCTTGCTCAGACCACTCTTCGAAATGCTCTCGGTTAGCCGACATTACTGATATAAACAAGGAAGAGGGGGGGGGGGGGGGGGAGAGGGGCGCAGGGTGTTGGAGGAAGTATTCGCTGGTCACAATTTACTGCCATTGAGACGATTTCTAAGTGTCGGGAGACATGTTCGAATTGTAGTGAAATTTCCTGAGAAATCATTAGCATTGTTTTTTTTTAACATTCTTTAGTGTGATGCTCGTTTCTGTCTTTTTGAGCTCCAAATTCTAAACAACAAAAATGTGCCTTTGAATTGCGAGAACAGTTGACTCCCATTTTGAATGTTTGGTTAGCCAGTACTCACCACTACATTTACTACCCCCAAAAAGTAACTTTCATTACGTTGGCTTATCTTCATCTCTGATGCTTATTTTTAAAATTAATTTCTTATCGACTAGGCTTTTAAATATTTAATTCGAAGGATTTCATTAGCTCTAATAAATGACTTTTGCAGGTGACTATTTCGACACCGTACAACACTCACAAAATAAGCACCTGTCAAGAAACGGTTTTTTAAAGAAAGTATTTGAAATGAATAAAATTCTTTTTAAAACTAGAATCAAATTAGATGATTTTCTTGTTGGTCCATTATGCAAACGTAATACGAAAAAAAAGAACATTGTGAATTATATTTCTGCATGCGAAATGAGGTCGCACAGATTGAGTAGCATTGAGAAGAAGTAATTAGTTGAAGAATAGTTGTTGGATTTGATCTAAAAATAATACTTTACAGGTATGAAGACACTGACCGAGATGTTAACAGAGAGAGAGGCAATCGCGCAACTTTGTGAGACGATTCTCGACGAGGGAACCGAACACTGGGGTGTTAAAGTTCGTTTCAGTTATTAGGCTAAGTTTTAAAATTAAACTTCAAGTTCAATTTTCAGTTGATAGTTTCACTAGTTCCTCTGGTAAGACAGTATTGTACAATTAGTTTAGCGAGTGAAAATGTGTAGGGTAATTAATGATCCTGGAACAAACATTCAGCAAAAATGCAAATATAGGCGGCGAAAACTAAGGGTAACAAAAATTTTTGGTACTCGATAAAGCGCTTTGACAACATTTAAATGATTTCGACAGTCAGTGTTTGTTTATCATTGTTACTTGTAAACAGAAAGTACTGCTGTAAATCGTCGTATTCACCGAAACTATAGCGACAGGAAACAGATCAAGAGCAGTTTTCACATGCTGTCGAGCGAAAGTAATAACGTATTCAGTCGAGATGCAGCTCATGCTGTGGTGTCACGAGTTGTCAATGAGCGTAACATCATAAAGCATAAGAGATTCGGCAGTACTGATGATCCTTCTGCCCCTTCCCATTTCCACTCCATGTTGGAGGCAAAGCTGTGCTGCGCAACTCCAGTGTTGTCAACGTACAAACTGGTAGAGCCTGCTTAATCTCCTGCCTCCTACTCTTTTCTCTTTAAACAAGAAGGATGTCAAGGTTGCGAATTCTCCGTCTTTTTCAAAAACAAGTACAAGCATTTATGTGAAAGGAAACTCGATGCCACAAAAAGACATTGAGAAGATGGAACTTTGGAAGGGACCGTTGATGATACCACATATCGGAATGTGATTAACACTACTTTTTTTCGGACCACCATAATGCGATTTTCAGGTGGAGCGTGTTGAAGTGAAAGATATCCGTCTACCTCAGCAGTTGACACGCGCAATGGCTGCAGAAGCCGAAGCAGCCCGTGAGGCCCGTGCGAAGGTGGTGGCCGCAGAGGGAGAACAAAAAGTTCGATTTTATATACTTTTTTTTGAATTACTACTGCAAGGTTTCTTTAAAAGGCAACTGTTCCCAGGGCTTGAAATGAGTTGTTCCTTAAAAATTTACTGAAAATGTGTCAGTATAATAAGCGTATTTTGCCAAAGCTGTGAGGAGCATTCAAGCGATAAAATACTTTTTAAAAATCTTTTTGAAAGCTTATAGCGTTCCGTAAGAATGGCTGTTCCATGGATTTCTCGCTCTTTTAAATCTTGAAAGCTAGGATTCCTAAGAAAAGTAACTTTATTAAGCGAGGAAGATTTATAAAATTCGTGAAAAAAATGGCCTTTTTTATTCACGCCCATCCAATATTTATATAACTCTATAACAAAATGACTCGGCGTAACAGTTCTACAGTTACAAAACTTACACATTCGTATAGAGTGCAATTGTATGTTCTTTCAACGACAGTTCGTTTATTTGGAAGCAGCTTCGCTATATCGTTGTTTGTGGTTGTGAAAGAAAAAAAAAACAACTGAATGCAATAAAGCGCATGAAAAGTTTTTTTTAATGACTTCATTAAGCGCTGCCTGTCTCGAAGCTGTTCGACAGCTCATCTAATCCCTTTATAAGCTATTTTATGAATGTGCACTGTCTTAGAGCGTCTCTCGCAAACAGTGCATCCTTTCGATTAATCGCTCCATATATTAGCGCTACTTTTGCGTAGAATATAAAAATGTTTCATTGGGGGTATCCCATAATGATGGAACGACATCAAAGTACCTAAAACAATTTTCTGTCAAGGTTTTCACACGAACACTACAACATTATCATGTTCAGTCGAAGTTAGTCACGCATTTTCTAGAAGATAAATTTCGCTGAATCTTTTCGGCCCACTCTCACTACTGCTTTTTCGTTACATCGTAAAAACGTTTCGCCTTCACTGAGAATACTAAGAATAATATTGAGGCAGGTGGGAACATGCCCATGACAAATGCAAACATTTTTCTATATAAAATGTAAAGCGATCGGCAATTCGGAGCGACACGAAGTAAATGTTGGTTAGCTTTAACTTTACGAACTAAAACGAATAGGCGGTTGGTTAAAGATCGAAATGCAAATTTTAACTTTTTTGTTTTGGATTTGATTTTATTTAATTGGCGCGGTAGGTTCTCGGGTCAGTACCAGTACGAAATAGAGATCGAGCTAACATGCATGTAGCAGCAAATCAAACGCCAACTAAACATTATTCTTCAAAGTATCGAGGCTTCCCTACAGTCGGCTCGTTGTAAACGAAAGAGCTCGTTGTGAAAGCTGCCTGAAAAGTTTCAAACACATAATTGATTAGAAAACATGGCAGTCGATGGCTGCGATGGAACATTTTGTTTGGTGAAATGAACTCTGCTAAAGTGTGCCGATTGACGTCCTCGAGTTTGGTGATGGGCACATCCTCTAATCAGGTTTCTATGTAGTAAAGCGCTTCGTTGTTAGCTATATTTACTGGGCTCACATTGAATTGTCTGTTCGCTGAGTCAGCGTGTAGCAAACAACGTCTAGTAGGGACCATTTTAAGGATTCAATACGTCTACTGAAAAGCAAAAAAATTTTAACAACTATTTTTGTGCATTTTGGCAGGTTTGCTATTTGCAAAGCGCATTATTGCAACGTCGTTCCCATCTGCGCGTTCGTACATCTATCTGCATATTTATCCGGTAGATTTGACTCGGCAACCATTTGAGTGAGAGCTGGGAAATTTAATATGATAATCTACACTCTGAGGTCACTTGCCGTATTCACGTATTCAATTTCATGCCGAATTTTCGGGTGGTTTCGCTTGAAAAGGTAAAGCGGATTAAAATTCCGTCTCTCATTTCCTTGAAAGAAGTGAAAATCTGCTTGTATTTTCAACCGGTCCGATTACATATTCGACGGTCGGACGACAGAAAAACCAATCATCATTAGAAGATTGGTCCGAATAATCGGGTCGGACAAAATCTGAATTTTCGACATTCAAAAGCTGTTTATGAAGCCGGCTACTTTGATTGGTGAGCAGCCAAAACCTATATCTAGCATTTACTCCCATTAACTTTTTTTAAAAATCAACGGCAAAATTGATTGGGGGTCCTTTTGAGGTACACAATTCAAGATAAATCCAGCATAAAGATTCTTCTGATCGTTTAGGCATCGCGAGCCCTCAAGGAGGCTGCCGACGTAATTCAGTCAAATCCAGTCGCTCTTCAACTTCGTCACTTACAAGCTTTGAATAGCATCGCGTATGTTTTTTCGGTCTAGTTTTTGGCGTACACTTGACATTAATCGTAATGGCGAGTAGATCAGGCAAACCTGTTGGAAAACGTCCCTATATATCAACTAATTCAGAGGTAATTTCAAGAAAAATAATAACAAGGATAGATGATAACATTCTTAAGGGACCAGTGATTTGGTGTTTCACTGTTTCAGTTACTGGCGATTGTCTCTGTAGTTGTTATTATTAGTCTTACACCTAATTATGACGAAAATTAATTAGCGAAAAATTTAGTCGATTGTTACGATTCCACAGAAAACGTTTCGCCTATATTTTTCTGTTTTGAAAGAGGCAGTTTTACCTGAATTTCACCGTCCACTTTCCTCTCCTTATCACTCTCTCTTCCTCTCCCTCTTTCCCCTTCACCCACCCCTCCTCGCACCCTCACTTTCCATAATTTACTTAAAAAGATGATTGCAGAGCGGAACATAACTCGACGATAGTCTTCCCGGTGCCAGTAGAAATGTTTGGTGCGTTTATAAAGAAAGACAATTGAGGACGCGATTACAGTTGTTCGACGCTCCCTTCGGGTTCGCAAACCGTGTGCATCAATACGTTAAATTTTTTTCCACTCACCATTTCTGTTCCTTTATATTGTACCGCAAGTTTCACCTTCCTTGACGGAAGAGCGCCGTTTGTTGCAGCTCGTCACAGATTCGTTGCCAGGCTATCGAAATTAGGCACAGAATCGGGCTCGAACTTTTCATGAAGCGCTATTTGCAAAGCGAAAGGTGATTATCATGTTTCCTCATTATATGACACAACATTTTTGCAGTCGCCGAGATGGAAAGTAAAATACTTTAATAGACTACTAAGTATGTTCTTATATGCACACTATACTCGGTCAGGTAGTCCCAAGTACTTTGTTTAGTAAAGTCAAAACAACATTTGATGTATGTGATCAAGCAAGGTTGGAAATATCAAACTGCGATAGTGGTCGCGAAGCTGGCTGTTTTAGCATTAACTTATACAGCTTTGCGAGGAAAAAGCACTTATTTTCATGGGATTATTCGCGAGTGCAGTGTTATCTTCTTTAAGCGAGCGCACCTCTACATACAATCAGCAGCGATTCGTTGTAAAGCTTTTAAAGGATTTCGATAAACTATCGTCATCGCAATGAAGTGTGTAACAGTGATAAAGCCCTTAATGAGCTGCTGATGCGTTCCAAAAAATAAAATAAACCATTGGCGTATGTATTGTGCGAGTGCTCCATTGATCGCCATCTTTCGTAGAGCATTTGGGATTGTGTTATTGTGCTTCTTGAGAATTACTACTCTTTTCGTGCATTTACCATTCGTTTCCTGCCAATAGTTTTTTCACTGTTTGTGTTGCGATTACTCAAAAAGTTGACTCTTTCCCTTCTTCTCTTCAGATTGACACTTCCTAATTAGTGAGATTTTAATTTTCACTCAGATGAAAGACTTTTGGCTGATAGATCCGTTTCGTTTTGTAAACTTCAACCAGAAGAACGTTCACTTTTTGCAACTCACTATGATTTGTTTGAACGATTTAGTAATTATATTTTCCGCTTCTTGCATCCAGTAAAGACTATATCCATTTCCAATCCTCATTACAAGTGGCTGAACGTTTAGTCGGCTGAAGTTTAAAATGTGCCGATGAAAAATTAAAAAATATATCAAATCAGAGACAGATATTTCACTTTCATAAATGTTGTACTCATCATTGGAAGTGAAGTTGCAAGATCACCTGAGGACATCTTATAAGCAATCACTTGCTTGAGGAAAACGCATACACTAGAGTGGAACCTCCTTCCGCGTTGTTTTCCGGCGTTATCAACAGTCGAATAGAATGAAGCATCTGTGAATGAGAAAATAATCCTCGAGTTACCAGCGTTGAGCTTTCGTTCATGGAATGCGTCACAGCGAATGCGTCTGTCCAGACGCCTTCACTATGCCTGGTTTCTGCCAGGGCAACGCTCACGCTTTTTAAGTCATCTGCAACCAGTCAGGATGTTTGTCCATGCCAAAAATACCCCTCCCCGCCTCCCTCCTCCGTAACAGATGCGTGTAGCCGTTCCCTTTTCTGCGAGTTTCATGGTCAAAGGACTGTAACCGAGTTTACCAGCGTTGAGCTTTCGTTCATGGAATGCGTCACAGCGAATGCGTCTGTCCAGACGCCTTCACTATGCCTGGTTTCTGCCAGGGCAACGCTCACGCTTTTTAAGTCATCTGCAACCAGTCAGGATGTTTGTCCATGCCAAAAATACCCCTCCCCGCCTCCCTCCTCCGTAACAGATGCGTGTAGCCGTTCCCTTTTCTGCGAGTTTCATGGTCAAAGGACTGTAACCGAGTTGACCCCCCTCCCCCATCATCCCCATCACCCTTCTTTCTGTGCTGGAAGGTGAAGTAGAAGACAGTAATAAAAGGCAGAACCGTAGCTCACACAAGCCATTGGCGAAGCAGATTAAAGTATAAATGCAAAATAATGCAAAACTTAATCAAAGAGTTGGTAAACAGCAATTCTTCAACACCCGTGAAGGAACTAAAAACGTTTGTATTCTCGCCTTGGCTGCCGATCTAATGAGAGATACCAATATTCCTAACAAAACATTACCGAGTAATAGACCGCATAGGAAGATGACGATGGGTAATTATGCAAGTTGCACTGTCATGACGTCCGAACAAGATTGATGGAGAGTCTCTGTTCGTACATTTTGTTCGCCTCAACTTTTGCCAAAAGTATTGTGCTTGTGCCAATATGTTTGTTAAGAGTCTACTCATTCTGCATGAATCGAAGTCGCTTCTGAAGTCTTTTCAAAATGTCTGACACTCGTTTGATAGTTTCATATTTGTTGTATGTAATTAAATTTGAACTATACTGAATAAATACTTTAAGCATGCCAATTCATCATTTTACAGCTTTATCCAAACATCCTTTTGCCGTTCAAATTCTCACACATCTAACGAAATTCATTAAATGCAACCACACTCCACCTAGCTGATACACTTGCGGCCCAAGAAAGCACTGCGAAAATAACTATTGCAAACTTCCCGACTTTCTTGCCATCTAGTGCAGCCGATTAGCCTCATTCACGTGGTTTTCACGTATACTACTCCGCAAAAAACATATCCACGCAACCAGTCGCTGGGCAGGACAACAGCATTTGAACACGGTTACCTATACCAATGAATATAGTGGTCGGCAAGTGAGACTCTAAAGAAAAAAAGACATGGACATTTAACAAAAACGCTCCTTCAGCTAAACGTCGAGAAAATCACTACTTCACCACAGTACTTTTTAACGCCGAGCTCGTGCACTCTCGATAATCATTTTGATCAGTTACGCGCATAAAGAAATTACAAGAGCACGTAAGAAGCAGGACACACCGTGATGGCCATGTGTTTTTCTCACAGAACTGGTTCAGTGTTACTTCATTTTACATTCGACGTTAAATGTTCCGTGTCACCTTCGATCGTTGTTCTATGCAATGCAAACCGGATGATTTTGTTGAACCTGATAACGGCGTTCGTATTTCAATTGCTTTATCAAAACCCCTATTGTCCCTTACATAACCGTATCAAGGACAGTTGTTTCTTCAATATTCACAATGAAGGCAACATAACACAGTGCAACACAAAGAAACCGTATAACTTCAAACAGAACTCGGGGTCCTTAGAATTCTCAGCTTTCTAGAGTAAGAACTTATTCGCGTGTTACTATATCGGAAGAGGAACACTTTTTTTTTACTGGCTGCCGTTTCTGGCAAAACAGGTCATAACTACATAGTATTTTTGAAGAAGGGGACTCTCCTAACCGCTCTATTGGAGTCAAAACCCCATGCTCAGAAAACGGCGGTATTTCAGGTGAGGGGGGGCTATGTTTGAGGTAATACGGTATATACTTTACATTTAAGTGAAACTGAAGACAAAATCCTATACACTATACCAACTTTCATTAGCAACATCGACAGTGCTAATGGACTGGGCCCATCTTCTAACCGAAGTCATTAAATCAAACCTGAACATCCTACAACAGTGCAGTCAACGTCTCATATGCGTGGTGATTTCAAACAGTCCCTCCCTTCCGTTACCTCCCGTCCCCCCCGCCCTCTCCTTTTGGGAAGATATGAATAGTGCATGAGTGAAAAAGAGATAACACCCATGTTACCCAACTTCATAACGCAAACAAAAAGGTAACTCAACGGGCTAAACAACGCAAGTACGTCCAGTCTGGGCATTCATTTATATTTTCAAATATCCATTCTTTTCTTCAGTATTTCGGTAATCAATTTAGAAACGCGTTCGGTAAATTCATATAAAACAATCAAAAAATGATGCACAGCCATTACACTAGATATGTTCAAAGGATCGAGCGCATCTTTCTGCTACTATCCCATCAAACGACAGTGGCTCCGATGTAATGCTCAAAAAAAAAAATTCAAGCGACAGAGTAGCCGGGTGAAAAGCTGATCCGAATCCACAATAAGTATGATGACGACAGAATACTTGCTAAAAAGTACTACAAATGCTCTTATTTGCAGATGATGTGGTGCTCACTGCAGAGAACCAGCAAACGTTGAAAGATCTGTTAAAGGAACTTAACATTAATGCGAAGGCAACTGGGCTCAAAATCCACATTGGCAAGACGCAGTGGATGAAGAATGAGTACTGCCCTGGGTTTGACATGAAGCTCGAAAACCAAAACGTCGAGCTTGTAGATTGCTATATCTATCAGCGGAAGGCGATACAAATGGATAAAGCTAATTGGATAACGTCAATTAGCTTTCACGAAGCCCGCGGTCTCCTCACGGACAGGAAAACGCCACCGCCTGTGAAAGCAGTTGTTCAACAGCACAATTTTTCCTGTACTGTTACACGGATGCTCAAGGTGGACAGAAAAACGGAATTAGCACTGAGCTCTGAAATGAAGGAAATCGTTGAAATGATGCACGTCAGGAGCACACTTGGGCTGCACACGTGGCTTGCATGGACGACAATAGATGGACGAAGCGGACTGTTGAATGGTGTCCATGAAATATAAGAAGAAAACCAGGAAGGCCGCCGTTGAGATGAAGAGACTCGCTTGTGCGCTTTAATGGAATCACGTGGATGCGCCAAGCGCAGGATCGAGGTGGATGGAAAAATGATGCAGCTGCATTGACGGTGGGTGAACGATTCGATGAAATTACAAGTGCCGAAAGTACCAGGAAGAAAGAAAGGAGTAAATTGACGTCCTCCCTCCACCCCCCCCCCTAGACCTAAAATGGGTTAAGTGGCGAACTACTCCGTGGCATTTAAAATTACCTTTCAATTGTCTATCGATACAGCTAACAAAATCGGAAAACACGAGGGAAGGTGGTGAGGGGGGACTGAGGCGGGGGGCGGAAGGGGAAGAGAGAATATCAAAACGTGGAAGAGCATTCATAAGAATAACTTTCAGGCGATCATCACTCGTGTGCTTTGACTTCCGTCAGCCGTGATCGGAGCATCCATAAACCTCAGCTTTTCAGATGCGATAGCTTTCAAGTTGGCTAAGCGTTCACTCATCTCTCTCCTCAGCTGTTCCTCCGCACAGGCTCGTGGTGTCCATTCGCGTTGATAGGCCGGCAATTCGGGTGCAGTTTGTACAAATGAACACACCTAAATAAGCATTTGGAGAATATGTTACATCGTTCCGCATTTAGCATCCAATACGGCTGCTTCCCTAACACAGAATGAAGGACCACCTATTAGTCACACATTTCTTCAACACTTTACTCACACTCCGCAATAAACATCAATACCATTTTTTCTTCTAAAACAGCATCAATCTTGCACACACGAATATTACCGCGATATGTCTGAGGCGTACAAGTAAATGGTATTGTCAGCGCATCTTTGAAATTAACCACAATGCGCCAAACGAACATTAATTTCTCGTAGAAATGACCAACAGATCGTTAAATTCTAATGAACTTCAGAGGTAAACTGGGAACGCTGCCGAAACAAATACTGAACAACTAGAGTGTTGAACCTGCAAGCATAGCACGATTCGTGAATATGCGAACTATGTACGCAGTGTCCACGCGTGCGCATATTTTGTTTAGTACAAATGATGTTTCTTATCTTCTTTTGTGTTGTAAAGATGGGTGTTATCTGTCGATGTTGTAAAGTTGGGTGTTATCTGTCGAGCGAAACTAAAGATTCAAGATCGTCGTATTTAATATAGTTTTGTACTTTGATGAATAGCGCAGCTTTCTTTGATGATTATTTTTGGGAGATAATTTGAATAAAAAAATAACAAATAAACTTACTGTCACCGGCAAATCGTAATGCTTCTTTTGCAGCCACTCCGCAATACAAAAAGACACACCTTCACTTTTTCTTTTTCTCATGACCGTAACAACCTAACGGTATTCGCTGCAATGGACGATCGGTGAATGAACTCACGAATTCATGGACGAGGCAGGTCGTTAGCGATGCCGGCAAGCTGAGAAACAGTGATCAGTTTTTAGATTAATATACAACGCATACTTTAAAGAATGTGTAAAACATCAAAAAAAACAGTAAAGAGATGAACCTCAAATGGATAGAAAGTTTCGTCGGCAATGGCGTGCGCAAAATGCTCGGCGTCGAACTGGTGCGCGTCAAAGGCAGTATCCATTGGAATAAGCCTACAAAATAAACAGCTTTCTTGGAACATCGCCACGAATAGGAGATGCAAAGCGGAAAGGGGGAGGACGTTGGGGGAGGGGAAGGGTGTGGTGAACATGATCAACTGTGTTCAGGGAAGAAAAGACTAAATCCGAAGGTAACGCTCCGGTGTGAAACGACCATAAATAACTAAATGGAATATTCTGCGTACAAAATTCGGTACTGGCTTTGTTTTTGTAAAAGCATAACTGGGTCTTCACCAAGCAGCATATATTGAAAACACTGCTTTTCTTTTCGGGTGAGCAGACGTAATCGATAAAAACAAGAAATGATTTTTAAGCCTGTCACTAACCAATTCAAAACAGCATACTGTCCGCCGTGGGTATCTGTTATGATCCCTCTGATCTGGCCAAAGTACGGCAGACCATCATCCTCATCCAATACCGACACGATATCACCCAGTCGAAACAGCCGTCCTTCCTAAACACAAAACTGACGCTTTTATCGTACATCGACAATCGACTTCCTCTAGCTCCAGTGCGCAGTGTATTCGAGATAAAAAAATTTTTTTTCAAGACTCTTACGTAATTCCCGCTCAAAAAAAGTGCTCTTCCAGTTGCTTGAGAGGCAGTCATAAAAGTAGAAAAGTTTATTGTGCATAAATTTTTCTAAGAAACGGAGAGGAAGGGATAAGCTTCTCATGTAAGGACCTCATCTCAATATTTAAACATCCTTTCACTGAGACCAGCTCGGCGATTACACTCGTTAATCTTCTTCACTCTTCACTCTTCCTCCTTGCACAGTCTACGTTCAATGATCTTGACAACATCCGTCGAAGACGATGCAAACTGCGCAACGTTTTTCTTTACTCAAATCCATCTGAGAAAGAATGCGCCCGAAGATGGTGTTACTGTCCAACACTGTGAACTGCCAAACATCGGTAGGCACCTGCACATGACTGCTGTTCGTCTCTCAACAGCAATACTTGTCCAACTCGTTAGCAAACATCGTGATTTATGACATAAACGTGTTGTATAGCCTACAGTCTTGCACCCACAAAACTAATATCATTAATAAAAACGTCACCTTCGCCGATTTAGAGTGATGTGCTCACCATTTCGTCCCTACCGCTAAAGAATAAATGGCACATTTTAGGCCACAGCTGTGCATGGGCTTCTCATTGCGCCGGATACACAACGGGAGGAATACCTTTAATATTTTTCCAAACAAAAAACGGCGGTAGGACAAACTACACATTTTGACAGTCTCCACTCTCCACGTTTATGGTCCAATGATCGCTCCCGCATAGCGCTATATCATGCTACTGCTTAGAAAGATTGGCTCTTAAACCGAATTTGCTATATGTTCTAACCACCAGCGTTCCATTCACCCCATCACGAACAGCACAAATGTAAAATGAGGTCGCAGACATACGGATAATAGCACAGACAGTGTTTTGCAAAAATCCTTTTCCCAGACTTTTTCGTTATCTGCCTCTCTCTCTCTCTTCCTCCCCACAGCCTGAGTGCTCGCCGATACCCCTCCTGACAAAAATCGCTCGCTCCGACAAAGCTCAATAAAAAAAGAGAGGAAATATTATGACACTCAATTACAGACGACATTTAAAAAAGCCTGGACTCAGCCTGGATTATAAGGGGCAACTGACGTATAGCTTAAGCTGCAAATATGTTAGCAGGTCCTGGTCGGGTCAACATTTGCGCTACGTGACCGGATCTCTTATTTGGCGGAACTGTTATATCTCACTACGTCTCGGAACTGCCTTTAATTCTAGCACGAACTTCACATTACTTCCTGCCTCAAAACAGCTCCTCAAAGTCCGCACATCGCTCTTCTTAAATTTATCCCATTGAGTCACGTCGCTTCGTGCATATCCACAAATGTTATCCCCCCTCGGGTTAAGTGCTACTTTTAAGGACGACAGATGTGCTCACTGCATCCTCACGCATGATCATACCTTGCAAGATGTCGCAATCCTATGCTGGTTTCTGCTAACCTCCAAATCAAACAGTCATTAATAAAAATTCCCTAAATAACCAATGTTTGCCAGTATCAAAGGATAGAAACTAGATCAGACGTTCAACTTAGATTGCCACGTCGAACAAGTTCCATCCAAGTCCAAGTTCCACCCCAGTGCAAGGCCAGCCCAACGAAATGTGATGCAATATACGTCTCCAAAGAAACTCGAATGATGATGCACTCATGCCCATTGAACAAAAAAACTTACAGTATCCCAAAGAGAGTCATGTGTCCTGATGGTGGCCTTCCTCCTAGGCGCTTTCAATGGTCGATTCGATTTAAATAGTGAGGTACGTCGATTGGCGTATTTATTAACTAACGTATTCGCTAACGTACGCCGCACACTAAAAACAACAAATGAACTCCTGAGAACAGCAACAATTCAGTCATAAATTGTCACCTCATAATATAATTTCTTGCAGACTCTAGTGAGCGCTTTTCGTGACCTGTCAGCAATCATCTAATAACGCAGCTATTAGCATTAAAATTTTGCTGATAAAAGAAACGGATTTTTACTAATCTTTTCCCGTGACTGGGGATGTAGCTGAACCAGAATCAAGCTTTTCATTTTTTATCAATACGCCAAGAGTGCTTCGGTGCATGAGTTCCTAACATAACAATTAATTGCCCAAACATTGCTGAGCTACCGTGTGTAATCCTTCACTGTGCCTAGACGATGAGCCAACATTTGCTCCCAAAGAGTCGTTACCACTGTGCATCGCTTAGCCATTAACTTCGTCTTCAGCGATATTCATAAAACACGTCGCCAACTTCATCTGCCTTTTTAACTTTACCTTTTCTATCAACCTTTAAAAGGTTTCTTCACAACATAGGATTAATCCAATCATGCAAACTTTCTAGCAGATGCTGCCTCGTCCTGGAATGAGCCAAAATGTAACGTTGCCTACACACCGCCAACATCACTAAACATATGAAAGATAAAAAGTTTTCGCAGCAGGATTGTAAGAACCCTCCTCCCAACTCTCCCCCTTCTTTTTTTCTCTTTCAGCTGGAGTAAAGTAAAATTTTTGCCATATGGATACCCTCCTCCTCAATCTGCGGCTTTCTTTTAAAGGTGCTAAAAAACTGAAGATCCTAGGGAACACGACAAACGCCCACATTAGTTACTTCTAGAGTTAGTTCACCTTAATGGGTGAAGCCTTAGGTCTAAAAATCTTTTGAATTTTGCTCCAATTTTGCCCAGCCCGGTTCGAACGGAAACAGTGGTTTATTGAATGGGAAGTATGGTTTAGAATACCGAAAATGAGCAAAAAAAGAGGCCGTTTGCCTACGCTCTTTCCTTTTTTTGACAGACCTGATCAAGTCTCATTTTACATATATCTTCGGCCCGACCGCTGCGACCGGAACTTTTCTGAAAGCTGAAACTTACAACGGAGCAATTATCTGTCACAGTAAGGAACAATCTAGAACGCTCCCTATCGTTAAAAAAACATAAAGGATGAAAAGGTGTCGGAAAAAGTGACTTAAGGAAGAACAAACCTAGAACCATTTCTCGCCAAGCGAGTAGCACTTCGCGCCGAGGCTCGTCGAACGGCTATACCAATCGAATGGAGCTGAAAACAGCGGAAGAATGGAATCGAAGACAGACGGTAAGAAATTACAAAACGAAAAGAACTTAAACTGATCGCAAAGCCACTAAATCTAGCGGCAGAAAACAGCCACCTAGAAGCGGATTTCATAATGAAATGCGCAAACAACATTCATGCGCCTCCCAAATTCGAACATCGCATGAGCTCATATACGTCGAATGGACGTTTAACAAACAGTGCTATATCATTAAGGCACATCTTTTTACGAGGACATGTGTTGAAGGAGATTAAGCGATTCCAACTGTTTACTGCTAATGCGACTGACTAACATCTCCACATCTGAATGAGGTGTGTCAACTAATGAAACCATCGATTTGAAAAGACAGTGCCGTTCGCTGGATTTTCTTCCCAGAGTACAGGATATTTCTATAATGTTGGGAGGGGAGGTGCGCGGGGGATGGGGCAAGGGGTCCATAATTCATTACGGTAACATCCTGCAGCAAAGCAAAAGAGGGATGCGCTTTGCCAAATCAACGACAAAATCACGTGGTTTCACGAAGTGCTCGCAAATGGTCAATATTCAAAGTTTATCTAACCGCGCTGCTCGCAAAATTTTTTCTGATTTTAAGAGGTTAAAACTTTCCTGGCGGTCGAAATGAACGAACTTCATTGCTAGCTTGCTCAAGGAAAAGGCTTGTCGGCAATGTTTTATCATGCGCAGTCCTTCTGAAAAAAGAGTACCAGCCCTCCCAACACCTTAGCAGGATGTGGTCAATGGTGGAAAGACGGACCTCACCACGTCGCTTTCCACGTGTCATCGTTTTTCTCTTTGCAACAGCATGTGAAGATCCATTGGAATTGCTGCTAGAAGCCGTCTTGATATACTGCAAGCAAATTTTTCTTCGCTTCAGGCAGAATGCAATTTTGATCACCTGATGTTAACAAACTGAACAACTCGCATATTACCTCGAATAACACTCCTCCCACAAAATATTTTTGAACGTATTGGCGGTACTTCCCATCTGGTGGAATCGGGAACGCAAACCAGCAAGCATCAGTACGCTTACTCAGTGTCGGGTTCAAGGACGATGCGCTGGTGATCAAAAGTGATATGAAAGGAATAATTGTGTCCACGTTACGCTCGCTTTCTCCAATCAACCATTGATAAAAAAATGACATTTTTACTTAACTATATGCACTCCTAAGGAAATCAAATAAAAATCCTATTAAATTTCAGTGCAAAAAACGCCAGCCCCTGGCAAAGATGAGTAATACTGCTCACCAGCACGTGAGCCGACTTCGATCTTGCAATCCTTTTCCGCTTTTACCAGGAAGAATATCAATTAAACGGTTCAATTTGCACTTTTGCAGCAAGAAAATGTTTAAAACTTCCCACAACCATTAAAGACCACTGGCATATAAAACCCCAATAATCCCCTGTCCCCTCATTGCTCTCCCTCGCTACAGTTCCGCCCTCCACAACACACCAAATTACCTCCCATACCACCCTAAAACTACTGAGAGTACTAGCCAGAGCGTTAAACAAACAAAAATGCAACTGGAAATTTGGCAAGAGTCCATCTATGATTGACAGCATTACAGGGCATCGTTTTGAGATCCCTTGCAAATATGGGTAACTTCAAATGCACCAATGTCCAGGTTGCTTAACGTCGATGGAACGAGATATTACTGCTGATGATAATGGTTCGAGCAGCGGAAGCGTTAACGTGTGGCGGCTTTAAATGATCACATATCAGATTTATCATATGGTGAGACGTGAACGGCAAATAAACGCAGTTTGAATCGATAAGGTGTGATCGCTGTAACCCTTTGTGCGCTTTACAGTATCATCGTTTGCAGCCGGAGCAGGAGGTCGCTAAATACTTTAAAATTGTGTTCTCTGTAATGAGGTGCCACCGAGTTCTCGATTCATGGGGTCATTATGCTGGTTTTCATAAAGTGATTAAGTCTACAAAACTTTTTGCCTTCCAATTGTTTAAGCAAATGGTCAAAGAATAAACAGCGATTTAGACGGAACTCTCATTTGAGTAGAACTTTTGTTAAGGACGAATGAGTTCACTAAAATTTTTCGGCGATTTTTGTAGAAAGCTTGTCACGGTTTGCGCTAGCACCTCCAGTAACTCTAAAGCAATATTTTCAACGATGAAATTTTGAATTGTTGATGAAAATAACACGAAAATCATTTCATACTCAAAATTCTCCGCGCTTCCTATCTATTCGTCTGTGGTTTTCCTTGAGTATATAACTTTCCACTGAAACTTTTTTCTCCTCCATCCGTCGCTGATTTCAGCTTTCGTTATGCACGCGAATAAGTAACGCTGCCCTTCTTTAAGAGAATTGAAAAGAAATATATATCGACTTGTCTAGCCAATACCTATCGTACAGTACATATCTGTGATATTACGGATCGACTACTAACTAACCAGTGGTACCGCATTTGCCCATTGAAAAGAAATATATAGGAACTTTTTTCGCCAAGTAGGCCACCATTTCTTCGTTGGATAATACAGAAGTAGTTTGCGATCGAATAACGACGGACAACGATAATGCATTTCTTTCCCGATCACAACATCCCCAATATCGCATACAATCGAAGGCGACTTTCTTTGAGAAATCAAGTATCCCATCTTGTATTCACCAACCGCGATGATCTATGAAACGTTTCTACATGAGATTAAGAAGGTGATAGAAGAGAAGGAAAGAAGCATCCATTGCGAAGTTCGAGAATCGCTGGAAAATTTTTTCTTTATAACAAAACATCAATCCGACAAAAATAATGTTATTCGAATGCGAACTGCAGATGGAGTCTGGGAACATGATAGAACTAGTCGATTGAATTGACTGGATCGGTGAATGGCATTTGGAAAGTTAGGTGAAATGCAATTCGGTCTACATCGTCGGCAATCCCGAAGGTAACGAGGCATTTCGTCTCTACAGAGTAGTTTGCCAAAATGAAACTATTTAGGAAAATAGATTACATTCCGAATTATCTACGTACGTTCTCGGTTACACTGAATACCTTGCATGATTCTCATGAAACGTTTGATAGGTGCATTTATACATTTCCGCCACAACAGCATTGAGTTAAAATCCATCCTCCCTTCATAACATTGCCCAGTTGTATTTCTCTTATGCTAAAGTGATCCTATCTGGACATTCACCATCCACTGCTCACAATTCGGATTCCACTGACCGACAAGCCACTTTGCTACACCAACACATACACTCCTGCAGGCCACAACATAGATGGAATAACGAGAACCTCATCTTTGTAACCGCCCGGATATAAATCTTTCCCTGCTACAATGAATTTGTTGAGGAAGTTCCTCGCTCTTCGTCGATACAATACTAAAAATTTTCTTCTATATTTATTCCTAATAAAGTTCTGTTGGCATCACTACTTTAAGTGACATCCTCAAAGACAGTTAACCGTTCGGCAAATGCGTTTCTCATAAATCTTGAATTCCCTACAAGATAGTAATGCGGCTTTTCTCAAATATGTGATGCTTCTTTCATAGACTGTTCCAATATTCTGTTCCAATACTTTGTGAGAATCGCTAGATTTGGTTTTGCATGAAACTATCGCATGCGCGTGTTTCAATGCTGATAACAGACGAACGAATTTACACCCAGTTCACATATCGAATATGAAACGGATGATTAACGCGTAGTACCAAACGTTGTAAAAAAGAATGTCAGATTTGTTCAAAACCTGCTTATTATAATTTTGGGCATATAAAGCGTTCTACTCAAAATGAGCGATTAAACTAAGCCTGTATTCGCTAAGCGATAAGTATCAGTGACGTATACAACATAGGAGCTGAAAGGGGCAAGGGTTCGCATATTTACTTTACTCCTCCACCCCCACACCCAAAAAAAACACTAAAATTTTTCCGCTATCGTTTTTTTGGTGAAAAAATTCCGAAAGAAAATTTTTGTACGAAAATTCTAAGCATTCCATACCGTTGGGTGCGATTGATTTTTGAACGAATTACATCGTATTCAAAATTTCTTTAACGGCCAAATCTCCTTATCGTCTTGAAATTTTGCATACATCTCTGCGAAGAATATACACTTTGTACACATCGTTTTCTTATAGCCCGTAAAGCAACTATGTACGCTGCAAAAATAAATAACAAATTAGCTCGTCATTGAACAACATATTTTGTGAAAATACAAATCGAATGGTGGAAAATCAAATGGAGGCAATGCACGTCAGACTAGATTAAAGGTTTGGCTTAGTCCCTTACCTCACTAAAATATTTCCAACGAGAAGTTGCTTGCTTCACTTTGAACGAATCGTTCAGGTAAACGTGCATTACTTAGTAAGCATGTCAGAAAAGATGCGTTTGACACGAAATACAATACATGCAACAACAAGCGCACTCACACATGCCTCACATATGTATAAATATACAACAAACAAACGGTGTTATCATAAAGGCCGGGAAAGTGAACAAAGCACAATTCCCTTGTTAAATGTAACACATTAGCCGAAATGTCGGAATAAGCTTCCGGAAGGCAACCATATCAAAATCAACACTACAAATATCAAATAAGTGAAAAACAATCGAGAAATTGAGCAAAAGGATGGCTATGAAAAAAAACATCCAAAAGCTATAAAAACGCAGATACAAGCATACGTATACGATGGACCGGATGGGGAGGGGGGTGAAGAATTGGTTGTTTCGTGTTGACAATTATAACGACACCTTGTTGAGCAACTGATCAACTAATGCATTTGCGTCGCTTAGGCACACTTCCGGGAATGCTCCATGACGATCAAGTACAGCCGTTGTTACCGTATCCTTCCACTGTTTCGGTATCGAATTACTTCCAAAACGAGCACCTAAAAAAAGATCTACTACTCACTCGTTAAAAACCGTCCAGTATTAAGTCTAATAAATGCAGCCATATTTCGTCGCGAAAAAAAGTGCATTTGCGTTTCAGAGTATTATGAGTGTGTGTAAATGAGCAGAATCGATTAAACTTAAATTGTATTTGTGGCAAATAACGATTGAGTAATTTTTTTTCGCTAATGAAATTAAGCGAAACGAAGCAGTGAAAATTGTGTTATTGGCTTTAGATTCGATAGTTTTATTGCTTGGAACTGCAAAGTTAACAATTTATTATTTGAAACGTTTATTTGAATGAACGAAAATTATTGAATAAATTAGTTCTACCCAAAATTGGCAAAAAAGTTAATCATAGCTTGGTAGATAGATGAAAATGAATTCTTGAAGACGGAATTGTTGTCAGTCATGAAAAAAGTTTATTTGTTCAAATTCTATTTGCTCCGTGTTAGCAATTCTTTATCCTTTGTTTATCAACGTCTGTCACTAATTCGTTTTGTACCGTATATCACGCGACTGTGTTCTCTATCCTCTTTATTTCATTTTCTGCACTTGTGACTGGTGATTGCTCGAGTAGCGAGCTGAGTATGTTAAATTAATATGCACGCCTCTAAGACCACACATAATTTACTAAACGAACTTTTTTGAAAGGTTTGGAAAAGAAAAAAATGAGGATGAATCGCAATACTATATGCTTTTAAAAGGATGCGCTTGTGCCGTTCCCAATTTAACGTTTACTGAAGCATTGAGACACCAAAGACGCTATATGCTGAAAACAACAGCGCTGTTTGCTGAACGCCAGAGCAGCTGCTCAACCTTTTTTTTCAAACGATAGCTGTAATTGAGAACAGTGAACTGCGTTTGTGCACTTTTACATAGCACTTATACAAAATTAAGAAATAACATCAGTGAACTAATAAGAATGTGAAAATGATCATCTCTGCTTGAAACTCTTTTATTTCGCACAAAACCTTATTCTGTCAACAATTTGAGTGAACCCAATGAGAAGCAAAATCATGCTGAAAGGCATTTTTTAATATTTTCTGAGGCCATCTGTGGTGGAAGCGATTTTCGTGACCAATAGAATCTTAAGAAACCGGTATGACCAGAAAGAGAGGGAGGGAGAGAGAGAAAGAGGGGGAGGGGGGGGGGGGGGG
>JPKZ01000509.1:124768-141574 GCA_000803305.1 Toxocara canis
ACGTTCTCTAACGAAACCAGAGCTGTACTGGTCAGGTTCGGCGCCATTTGTTTTTTTTGCCTTGAATAATATGCCATAAACTTTATATTTGATGTCTCAAAGGAACATGCTCAGTTTGAATATAACGAGGAGCACCGGCAAGAGATCGGAATGTTACTGAGTACAAGGAGTGCTTGAAATAAGTTGCAAAGCGTGCGACGTGACTGGCACGATATGCGCTTTCGCCAATCGCGCTTAAAGCGAAGTATTGTCTGAAAATTAAATGAAGAATGCTTAGCTACGCGTAAACATTTCCGCCCAACCCGTGAATAAACAGCTGACTTTGACGACGCACACTCTGAAGTGATGATGGTGGAACGATTTGTCCACCAGATCAGAACTGTCCGTGCCCAGTTTGTTGGATATTCCGCACTGGAAATTACCTATTTCACATCCATCAGTTCACATCCCAAACTCTTTTTAATTTACAATGTTTGCAATTTTCTGCAACCTATGAGCCTCTTTTTCGATCTGAAAAGCCAAATTTCAGGTAAATTACTCTCCCGACCCACGTTTACAGCCTTATTTTTTTCCGTGTGCTTTAACAGATCCGCAAACTGTTAATCGCTTCCAATTTTCTAACAGCTGTCGCAGTGCCATGGATAACGATTGCCATCACCTTGAAGCCTTTTTTTTTCATCATTTGAGAGTATAAGGCATGAAGATAGACTTATAAAGGCATATTTACACATATATATATATCTATATATGCAGACAAAACAGTTCAGTTAAGTGCTGGAAGCGAGTGTACACTGTGAACATTATCTAATATTTAGCTGTAAACCTGCCTCCATAGATGCCTAATTTGCTTCAAAGTCGAGCTAATTGGGAATTATTGCGCTGTTAGGAAGGAGGCTGCTCCGGTTTTAAGACTCATCATGCTATTTAATAGATGAATTTCGGCTGTATATATGGAGTTTTTTTTTGTAACCAAAACTCAGAGACATACCAGACGGCACGCGGAGACATGAAATCACGAGTGCTTCAAAACGTTTAAGAACTGAGGCAATAATTTTGCACTCACACACCTTCTGCACCTTGCTTGAATAACTTGCTGCTCAGATATACATGCATACATAAGCGTCTTTTTGTTGACAGCAACACAGAAGAATTAAAAGCAATTGCAGCGAAACAATTATTAATCCCATACACTGATTTACGGCAACGTAAATCATTATTGCGCAACACACCTGCCGTTAACGTTTCGGAAGTTCAGAAGCGTTGCTGCGTCCAGTTTTTAGCTGTTGATTTCGAGGCGTTCTTTGTTACTTTTGTCGACCGAGTCCTTTCACGTTGATTACGTACAATCGCTGTAGCGTTTAAATCAGCATCCCTCAAAATTAGTCAAACCTAACTGATCGTATGTAAATCAACGCAACCGCATTCGATGGAAATAATAACGGCCACAGTAAGAGAAACACCTGCGCTGAACTTATGATAATGACATAAGGTCAAATGGTGGCAAACGAGAGGGAAGGAGACGAATACGAGAGGATAAGGTAAAGTTGACCAATCGTTACAGGCTATTCCATTTCGAGTCTATGACCTTTAAGCTTATCGGAGAGGTGGACAGAAATGTTCCTCATATCAACCACGATCGCCACCCCTGAATTCGGAAGTCTTGTGAACGACCATTCCCATAACCAGATCATTACCAAATTTCCTTATCCACTTCGCGGATGACATCACGAATAACTTGTAAGCACAGTTCCAAAATTTGCCAGCGAATATGAGTAACTCTTCGGCTCGAAAAAAACGTTGGCAACGTTGTGCAAAATATCCCCTTCACATACGTCATTACCATTTTAACAGACTAATTCATTGCCCACGCCATTAGTCCACAAACTACCTCACACTCCTTGGAAACGCAAAATGAGGGTATAACTCCCCTGAGGGGGAAGCACTGTCTTCAACCTTGGGTAGGAACGTTTACCTAATTTTTGGTAGAACGGCAATGTGTAGACAATTGGCGTAGCTCGTTTTTTGCACGAGTTAGCGGATATTATGCGTAAAGCATTTTCGGTGAGGGTTGTTTGATGAATGAGTTTTTTACAAGCGAAAGAGAAGTTGATTTTTCTTCAGTTCGAAGGTCGTTGCGATTTTAGGTTTAGTTAATGAAAATAAGCCCCGCCCGGATTAGAAAGTCGCAGGTTATTTTATGTGGATAATTTGTCAACGCTAATTTGCATAGTTTCGAATGAGAGCTTCCTGAGCCAGCAAAAGAAGGCGAGTGCAAAATGAATATACAAGTAATACTGACCGGTGTTGAGCAAAGAGACCCTCTCAACAGCTGCTAAGCGTACCATCTGTTTTGATGCATGAACGTTAAGCAGGCAGCTTTTTGACGTATTCGCTGAGACACATCGATCAAGTATCGCACAACAAAAAAAAACAACTTTTTCTTTTCAGAACTTGATACGATAATCTGAAATGCCAAATCGGAAAACATTAGATAAACGAAGACTAGAGAGTCTCACTAAAACGCGAGCAATTTTGTGCTGCTCGATTCGGGCTTAGAAAAAAAGAGACCATCTCGAGTTGTTAATTCAACTCACGAAGCACTGCTTTGTAATTTAGCATTCACTGGAAGCATAAATAGAACAAATTAATCGCGCACATAATTCAGTGCTCTCAATATCAAAATTTTTAATGAGACTATTTAGTGACGACAATTAATACTCAAGGAGAGTGGTGGCTCAGTGAAAACAATGACCGGTTTCATTTACCCCACTGGTAACATTTTTGCAGAAAGTTGCAAAAATGGAAAATGCAGTGAATAGATTGAATCATGAAATATTTCTCAAATTTTTAAGAAATTAGTAATTGCGTTTTATGAGAGCCCAAAACTACGGAAAAAATATTGAGAGTGATGCAGCGGTGCAGAAGTGATCTTTTTTACATTTGATTAATTCTCTATGGGAACTAGATAACTAGACGGTTCAAATGTAAAATACAATGAAATGAGTGGCGCAAAGGCACAATCAATAAAGCGGTTTATCAAATAGCGTTCTTGAGACAGCGAAAAGAATGCGCCTCAAGCAAGACTAGAGTAGAGCAGATGAGAGAAGGAGAGAACTGTTAAAGAGACTGACAAGCTGATTATTAGATATTATGGTGGAGGTAATTTGAACGTTGAAGTGAAAAGCTAAAATTACCTATTAGATGTTTCATTGGCGTTTGTCAAAAAAGCAATGTGTGTTCGCCTTTCTCAATTGTCATTCATAAATTATAGTGATGAAATGAGCAGAACATCAACTGATCGAAAATCAATAATTTTCTGGATCAGTGATAACGTTAGAAACGAGAAGGAAATCGATATTTATGAGAACAAAAAACGCGCTCCCTGTCGAGTTGGAATCTGGCGCAGAAAGATTGAATGCGAATTTTAATCTGTTTATGGGTACTTCAGCATCTCGAACTCTGAAACGGGTTGACAAGATGCCTCTGATCGGTTACACCCTATCGTTGTTGAATGAACGGAGTGGATAAGTGGAGCGAATTGATAAACGAAATATTCTTAAATGTCGTCAGTCATAGACAACAAATAAAATTATTCGATATTACAAACAATGGTATCCTGAATTGAGCGAGACAACTATTACCACTTATGTGCACTATATCTTGCTTTAGTTTGTTTAGCACTGGTAAAGTTTGGCGTCGTAAGAAATGAGAAGGGATCATGACGGGAGGATGACATTATAGAGCCAATACAACTTTCGTTTTTCATGTAATTGAGTGAGTGAGTGCAACGTTCGACAATGATGCAAAACGCTGATTTATGCTTAGCTGGTTTGTGTGAGAGACAATTAATTGGCTGCGCAACACTTTCAATTCGCTCGTTGCGGATGTCATCCAACCCGTTAAAGGATATCTACTGTCATTCTCTGAGGAATTGTTGCAATTGGCTAAACAAAGGAAGCGGTAAGGGAAGACGCGTTACATAGACAACTTAAGCCAAATCAAGCGAAGATTTGTGAGGCTAATCGGAATTATAAGAAAGCGTTTGCGAAATCATCGGTGCATAGAAGCGAAAAGAGGATTTTGAAGCCCATAACAGCTTTTGAAGGCCACCACCGGGTTTGGACAGCGCGATGCTTTTTATATTCTAATTAGCGGAATGCAATTTTTGCAACAACAAAATATTTAGAGCTTTTTACTGACACTAACAACTGACCAGTCACAATTAAAGAAAATTTCCCGTGTGTTCGCTCGAAATTTTGATTGTTGGTGTTGAGCAAAGAGACCCTCTCCACAGCTGCTAAGCGTACCATCTGTTTTGACGCATGAACGTTAAGCAGGCAGCTTTTTGACGTATTCGTTGAGACACATCGATCAAGTATCGCACAACAAAAAAAACAACTTTTTTTGTTCGCTCGAAATTTTGATTGTTTTTAAAAACACCTCGCGGAGTCGAGATCAACAATCTTTTCTGTTTGGCAATCACGTATAGACTAGAGGATAAGATGCACATACTGGACACATTCGTACGTGGTGCTTCGTTGTGCTAGCAAGGTGACAACGAATGCAGGTAGGCATTCATCATTTCTGGCGTGTTGTCTTGTTCAGCAGTGATCGTCTTGCTTTGCTGTTCATGAAGATAAACGATCATTTCACTTATGATTATTTAGGATTCACGGAACAAAACCGGAAAATGTTTTTAGGTTTATTTCGGGTTATAAGCGATATTGTCGGCAAGGGCTATCACCATCGATTTTGATTAACCAGTTGCAAGTGCTGCCTGCACGGACATGAAGCAGACGTCGCATTATTGTGAGCACTAAAAGTGTGAGAATAACACAAAAGCGCAAAAGACAAAATATTCAAGAGCAAAGTCTAAACCTATATGTTTACCAATACAACGATAGCGATTAATGAACGATTTATACTTTGCAAAGTAAACATATGAAATTTGCCCGACCGATAAAAACGCAACAATGTGCACGTAATGAACCCGTCAAGCGGGTCGTTTTGGAGTGAGCGACTGTGCTCGAGCAAGTGCAAGAGCACAGCTTATTTGAGACTCCTTGCTAGCAACAGCTTATCTTTTATTTGAGAGAGCTGCTGTGCGGCGCATTTCAGCGCTTCAAAACACGGCTCTATCCTCGAGACACGCCTCCGATGATATGTGCTACCTGCCTCTACGATTGAATGAGTGCGTTATGCCGAATGAGCACCACACATCCTCATAACGAATTACCTCACAAGCGTTAACAGAAGCGATGTCCTTTCCTAGAACTTTACAGATCCCTTGTGGGATCCTACCCGTCTCAACAGTTTTTTCGAGGCATTCTGACAGCATTTAAAGCATCTTTAAACTCTGCTGTCGCAGGTCCAAAACAATCACTCCTCTTAAAGTCGCGACCTCTGCTCGCAGTGTTCAGCCGATCGCATCGATGACATCCTATTGCTGTTCAGTGGTCTCATTAATTAATTGCCTTCACAGACTCACTGGTAGCTATTAAGTTTGTAATAGCCTTTAAAACGAAATGGGCACCTCATAATCCATCTCAGGTGGATTGCCAAAGCAGAAATAGCCTACACTTTTACATCGTTGACTCCATCGTATAATGCCAATTCAGGATTGAACTCAGACTATACGTATTCGTTGCTGACTATACTATATTTGTGTATGAAGTTGTAAACATGAGTTTAATGACATGCCAATTCCAGTTTGTGAACAACCAAAATGGTCATCTAGCCGTGCCGAACAAACCGTCGAGCAGAATCGATGCTGACGCTGCGGCTGCATGGACTAACATAAATTTCGCTGAAATTCTCGCTTCTATCGTCGACGTGTTGCGTTGTGTTGTGTCGCCCTTCACCTGCGCTCACACTGCGTCCATCATCGTTCGCCTTTTTCATGAATGAAAACGCTGAGAGCCTCTTCTCGAACCTCTTATTTGCAGTCCATTTCGGTTGTATTGTGCAAATGAATGCAAAAAGGGTTTAACTGAGACGCCGATTGAGTAAAGGGAATATAAGAAAAAGTGTCGAGAAAATTTCGTCACGAATCCCAACGACACGCGTTATACCGATAGGTGTGTCGCAAAAAGCAGAAGGAATTTGCTAAGCGCTGATGTCTATAAGCGCATTTCTCTGTGACTGTTCACGCGTCTAGATGCATATAATAGATGAATCCGTTATATCGTAGCATTTCTGAATTTAGAAAAACGTAGACTTTAAAAAGCTTGTGGTGTATTGGTCGCCTAGTCGTATTGTTTGGCAACTTTGAGGGTCCTCTTAAGCAATAAAACATCGCGAACGGATCAGTTCGTCGAGATAGGGAAACGTCATCCCAGACAAAACACCTTGGCACAAGTTACAGGCCTGCCCCTCTTCGCCATCCACAAGTGGCATCGATTTCCTTTCAACTGCCTTATCAGAACTAGTTTTCTTTTTCGTCACCGCATAACTACTTTCCTTCATCGCATTAGCATTTGCCATTTTATGATTGAGAAATTTGCACCTTTGGTATTCTAAATCAAATTTTGCAGCCATATTGTACGCAATGAGAAATCTATTTTAACTTGTACGCAACTCACGTTCAAATATCTGCATCAGCTCTCGAAGTGCTTGGTGGGCAGGAAAGGAGGGAGGGGGTTGGAGGGAGAGGGAGGGAGAGGTCTGAAACATTGAACCGAAGAAGTGCTGAGGATGATGGGGTGGGGAATCATTTAAGGAAACGGCAAGCCTGTTTGCCTTTCTCTGATGAAGGCGAACGACCAAAAAGTGAACTTCAAATATTGACTCGCAGAAATGCATCTCGATGTCCAAAGTGGATTAAATTCGAATACGTTCGGACAGATCTTCGAAACTCACTTCGGGAACCCTTAAGAAAACCCTAAACTTATTATCCAAAAAAAGCATGGACGAGCGACTTCCTTAGTTGCAGATGCGTTTCAACGCTATGAAATAAAAGCAAATGTAAGACTAACGTTAATCTCCGCCACAAATAAAGCATGTCACCTATCAAATTTAAGACTTTTAATCTATAGCACCTTATGAATACAGCCCTTTGTGAACATATTGGGGTCTCAATAATGAATAATTAGCGAGTTTCAGGAGGCGTTTCATGTGCAGTTTAAGTACATAAACCGCCAACTTATATCACAACTACCTCACAACATTTGCTAGTCAACTCCGGTAGTTAATCATCCAAAGGCCATAGTAGTTCGAAAAGGAAGGCGCGCATCGTTTGCTTTTCAATTGGGTAAGCGATCTTACGCGTTGCGCACGGTCTAAGTAGTGCTTAATGAAAATAATGATATAAAAAGAGATAATTTGGACGAAATAAATGGGAAAATATATAAAGATTTGAGAAAATAGCACTGAAATTTGTGTTGGATTCGAATGTAGAAAAGAAATAAAGAAAAATTAAACGAAAGAAACTGAAAGGAAATAAAAGAAGCAAAACGGAGTAAAACAAAACAAAAAGGACATAAGTAGAGAGCATGTGAGGTTGTGAATAAATTATAATTGAATGAGATGAGGCCATTGGTCACTACCTACGAAGGTGTTTTAGTCTACAAAGTCTTCTTTTGAAGAAAATAAAGTGCTGATGCACTCACAACATTTGTGGGAAATGAATTCCAGTATGCAATTAAATGGTTTGCGGAAGAGTCCTGAGAAACGCTTTTCATATTTTGTTTTTGTAAGTGAAAGTTATATGGACGTCCCTTTCTGAGAAAAAGTAAAAGATTCAGATGGATTCATATGAGTGAATCCGAACAAGATTCTGTGGAGTGCGCAAAGCTATATTTTTGCTATTGCCAATTCGAGCGCTTCAAGACTCACAACTTTTGCCTTCTTAGAACTGCGTTTTATAAAAAAAAGAAGCGAATCTGATAAGAAATCGTTTTGTCTTCTCGATGTGAATATAATCCTTTTTTGTTAGCCGCAATCGCCAAGCGATAAGAGCAAATTCAAGCAAACGACGAACATAAATTTTAAAGGCATCCATGAACACGAATATCGGAGGACTTGAGTGAACGAAGGAGATGATGAATTTGCAATAAGTTTCATGGATACTCACGATTATGTAGCATTTCAACGATAACTTAGAATCAATAATAACACCTACAACAAGAACAAATTCGGACGAGATTAATGTCAAATCCCCAAGCACATAAAAATTTAGGTCATTATAACTGCGAGCATGTAGTGTAGCACATTTGAGAACAGATATGGGAAACATCAGTTTTGTTTAAGAGGGGTGCATTTGCATAAACGAAACGTGCGACTACGTTTGCTATTTGTTACAGCCCAGAAAGTCACCATCAACAGCAATCTGCGCAGTCACTATGAACTGGCTGCATTAATTTAACCAAGATAACATCGTCGAAAGAACAGTTGGGAGTTCCGGCCACTAAAAAAAAGAAGAAAAGAATCAAGCGAAGTTTCCAGCGTAACAATGGATTTTTTTGGATTGACTGAATTTGCCTCATATACAACTCTAACTAACGTATGAGGTATCAGTTCAATGTTCGAGGTCATGCTTAATTTAACTGAAGCTAGAAGATTAAGCTTTATTAGAAACAAATTTCAAAACCTGAGGCTCAGTCCAACCTATCCGACAAAAGCACTAGACGCAGACGAGTTATAAGTTAACTCACACTGCATTACGAAGCCTGAATATACAACACCCCTACTTTTTGGGAATTTATATCGCCTTTAACGATAATTCCGCCATTGATTGAACCATGTTTTCATTGTTAATTGATTTAAATCATTCGTTTCCTTTGTTTGCTTCCCTTACCGCTTATTTTTAGGTTTATTTAATTACCTATTTTCTTTTTCACGACCGTTCGGTTGATGATTCGTTTATGAATTATACCAGCTCACATAGAGAGATGGATAGGGTTTCGCCAATGAGATTTGATAAGTAATCCTTCCAAGCATCACGCTCACCACGTCACTTTTGAACGAAAAAAAAATGAGAGAGGAGCGGCTGTCAGTTTCATAGAAGAAAAAAGTGCTTGGAGTTGTTCCAAGAGTTGTGCCCAAAGTATTTCATAACAAATTTTCAACAAAGAATTACACTTTTGTATAAACTGTTCAGCTTCTGATGCCACCATCTTACCATTTTTATAGCTTGTCAATCGAACGTTTAAGCGAAGGATCTGAACGTTTTAACCTCTAAACGAAATCTTGCTGTGAAAAAAAAATGGAATCCAGCTTAATAGTATTAAATGTGTACATTTCCTTTGCCAATTTGGATGCAAAATTGAAAGCACTTCTTCTTCGACCTTTTCACGCTGTAATTTGAAAAAGGTAAGAATGGAGCCTAACGAGCATCTCGTGTATAGTCAGGATAACGCATTTTGATCGCATGTGTCACTGAGGGGTAATGATCGCTCACACAAGTGGGATTTTCGAGATGCGAGTAACTGCTATTTTACTAGCATATTGCGCTTAAGAGTGCTATTTTTTCTAGGTCATGCAAAGATAAAAAATTTAAAAATGTCTCTCACAGTCTCATTGATAAACCCTAAAGTTTATGTTAGGCTCAGCAGTGTATACTTTCATACTTTCATACTTTCATCAAACGGCTGCATCGAACGTACGATCTTTTTCTTCATTTATGTACTGCACCTCCACTCTCCTTTCCTCTTCATTTCTTTAAGATTTCAACAAGACAAATTAATCCCAAAAAAAAGAAAGGATTTGCATACATTCATCAAACGGCTGCATCGAACGTACGATCTTTTTCTTTATTTATGTACTGCACCTCCACTCTCCTTTCCTCTTCATTTCTTTAAAATTTCAACAAGACAAATTAATCCCAAAAAAAGAAAGGAAGAAGATTCTTCTAATCACTTCTTGCCTCCATTGATAAGGCAAGAGCATTTGAATATTTTCTTTCATTCTTTGTTTCTATGGAGTCATCATGGAACGCGATATTCACTCAGATTTGCGCAACGTTTCCTCACTTCATCAGCGTCAACGCTGAAAACTGTGAGCAACTTAGGCGTCACCATCGCAACTGCTCTACTGCGGCATCGCTAAAAGCGATGAATGAGGGTTGCTGACAGCTGTGCCAAATTAAGGGATTTAAGGATGAAAACATGGAGTAAGAATGTCGCGATGAGATGGAAAAACTAGCCAAGTGAATTGTGGAGAACCCCAAAACTAAAGAAAGGAAGGAGGTTGGGGAAGGGGCAAGAGCATAAAATTAAAAAAAAAAACGAATTTCCTCGGATGAAGAATGGAAAGAAAAACTGAATTTATTTTTTGAAATTTTTCAAACATCATATGTTTTCATTTTCTCTCCTCTTCCACTCACTAAACCCATCAACAGTCTTTGTTATTCTCAAGAAAATTTACGGAGGTGTTGCACAGTATATTCAAAGTTTTCTGTGATTGAAGTAGAGCATCAGAAACTCACAACGGTTGTCTTCAACGAAACTACGATTTGTATAAATCGTATTGCCCAAACGTATCGACCGAACATCGATCATAGAAGCTGAATGCTGTTTCAGTTATATGAATTCAAGCTTCCAATTGAAAACCTCATTGTGGCTTTGAAAATTTCGTTGAAAGAAGCCACAGCAAAAATATTAATTTTTTCCGTAAGGACATTCAAAAAAAATACCTAGAAAGATTTAAAATTTATGCGATAAGCCTCGTTATGTGTTTTTGTTGAATAACCAATATTTGTTAGTGGTACAGTTTTCTTTAGCGTTTTGTAAGTTCCCTTGCGTTTCCGGGATATTCGTTTTTACAATTCGCAACGAGTCTGGAGTGGAGGAGGAGTAGCTTGATGAGTAAGATAAACACTTGTTAAGCGTTCACTAACTAATGCTTGACAAATGACGGCTAGGGAGGGGACATCTCTTGCCAACAGCTGCGCCTTTCTACTACCCCTCATGCTCTATGTGAGTTAAAATGATCAAAAATTTACTGAAAGCTGAAAGAATATTCCAACCTGATTAAAGCTCATACTTTACTGCTCAAATACTTTTCAAGTTAATCTTACTTGGAAAAATTTTGCTTAATTTTACTGCTTGTGCTCGAACACTTTGCTGGGGTTGGTCCATTGTTGAGAAAAGATGTAAAAAAAACCGTTAATGTAAGAAGCTGCATCGTTTTTAATCGCTATAGCAAAAAATTCAACAAAAGAATATTTTAAATATAATCAAAAGCGTGTATTGTAGCGCGAAACAATCGTTACAGTTCGTTCATCAGATGGGCTCTGCAGATTGTCAACGGCTCAATTCTGCTCCGTTTAAGTCCTTAACTTTTCCCCAAATAATTTCTCTTTTGCTTATCGTGTGACTGTAGCGAAATGTTCGGAAGCGATAATAACTTGTGTAAACTAAATAGAAACAAATTGATTGGCAAAAGATTTCAGAGGAAGCATAACAAATTTTAAACTGAAATTACTGAACTAAAACTTCAAGTGGTAAATCGCTATACAAAGAGATGTTTTAAGTTAAGAGTCGGGTATCCCCCTCTCACTCTTCGCTACTCCTCCTCTCCATAACCGATATCTCCACTAAACGTATATTTTCGCAACAATCAGCACGATGATCAATGTCGTACGCATCAAAAACCACAAGCATTCAGTCATTTTAATAGAGTGGCTGTTTGCAAGTTCAATTCGCACGTAGAAGGGCTGTTTGCATGTCGGAAGAGCGAGTCGAACAAAATGAGAAAAATCGTCGTGAACAAGTTGAAAACAATTTCTTATTCGCAAGATTAAGTGATATTTTTCGAAGGCCATTATTAGGAATAGAATATGTGAGCCATCGATGAAGCCTTATTCAATTTTAATATCGAGATGCCAATAAACAAGTAATATTGTGCAATTTGAAAGTGTGAACCGGCATACTGCCGACGTTTTAAAATGTACTTTTGAATAAATTGATAGCATCAGATGCACGTCCAGTGAAAAAAAAAAACAGAAATAGAAGCGCTCTATTGAAATCTTTAACTAATGTCACATTTATGATTTCAAGCTAATACTTCGATGAACAGCTTTGAAAATTACTACTTTTGAAAATTTAAAAATTAATATCGCTAATTGCGGGTTTCTATATTTGATCAAAGAAAGTGCAAAACGCTTTCGAATCAAAACTGGCAAACGCCTCTAGTGTGGGCATCATCTGATTTCTCATATAGCAATGATTGTTCAGGAAATAGTTTTAGGGTGCGAGCAACTTCTGATAATTTAACGACTAAATAAAAGATTCGATTCGATTCGATTCGATTAAAACAGTTGAAGAAGTGAGAAGTTATATTTATTTTAGCGATATGAATTTTACCAAATTTTAAAGAACCAGAGTGATTTCAAAGATTGCACGTCTACATTATTCGACTTTTGAAATGGGACGACTGCTGAAACATTATCCGAATTCCCGAACAGTCATCTCGAACAGTTAGCTAGCTTAATCGGAGAATTTAGTCGTGAGCGTCAGCCATAAGATTATCAAGAAGCAATGGACAATCAGCACTGAGACAAAAGTATGTTTCTCTGAAATGCAGCTCCGGAAACGTCGAGAGGGTATAACCTCTGCATGGAGAAATTTCTGAAAGCAAAAGTATCTGGCGGTCCTTCATCATAAATGAATGAAAAAAGTTTGCCAAGGAGTTCGTAGGGAGAGTATGAAAATTTGTCCAAATTTTAAGGGAGCTGCAAAATTATTTAAACAATTTCATGGAAAGCGAGGCATTTCCTAAACTAAAACAAGAACAACTCGTTCCGGAGAGGTTGAAATTTTAATGCACCTTGGACAGATTGAAAAAAGAAAATTTTCTTCTTTTGATCACACGAAAGGCAAGTAATCAAACTGGTTTTAGTTAGTGAAATGCTAAAGAATGAGTTCAATTTCTTTGTTCATTATTCGTCTTGACTGTAAGGTTCAGTCATAAACCAGAATATACGCAGTAATTTATTTGCTATCCGAACGAGTAAATAAAGCGAATGGAGTCAGTTGGATAACTCTGATAGCCACTATCATCTTCCTTGTTTAAAAAACATTTGGTCGGTGGAGGAAACGAGAGGTTATGTAATTGATTTGAGAACTTCTCCTATCTAAAGCTCACGGCGATAGTTCGCTGAGTGTATAGCATTCATCCCTTGTGCAGAATACATGCATACTACACATCACAACTAAATAAAATATGAATGACCTCGAATCCATATTTTGGGAAGAGCGGTGTTCGAACTTGCCATACAGAGGAGGAGAACGCAGAGTTGCGAAGCGCATTTGATGCTGAGGAACTGTGCCAAGAGCAATCTGCAAATGAATGAATCTGAATTTAAGGCTATCGATGATCACCTTCAAATAAAAAATTATGCTAAATAATTTAGAGGTGCGGTAAAATTGAGCGCGAAGAGATCTGGAGCAAAAAGAAGAAAGGTGCCGAGAAGTGAACGTTTCCTCAACATTAAATGTAGAAAGTGTTTGATGAAAAAATAGAGCGACCGGTAAGGCAATCGGCATTCATTGTTTGTGCCCGGCATTTGAGTGCTTATGCGCCGTTAAGTAGTACAAGTTTTCTCGATAGCAAAATGAAGTAAGAATTTCAGGAAAAACGCCAACTAAAGGTCATCATATTTTGTTGTTCACGCCCCGAACTGAAATGATTCCAACCGGAAGCGAACAATTCAACGCATTCATTAATAACGAAAATTTTTTTATTCGGCTTTTTATTTAAGGTTTGTTTCATTTAAATGAAAATGTTTGAAAACGCATTTTCCGATGCATGAGTGCGGTGGTGTTTGGTGCTTTCAATAGTTAAAAAGTACAAAGCTGGAGTATAAAAGCGAACAGCACAAACTGAGTATGACGTTTACCATTGGCGAACATAAACAAAATACGATTGAAACTTAATTGAAAATGTTATTAATCCGAAAGTAATCGAAATTAAAACAAAAGGGGTAAGTTACATACAAGATAGGCCAAATAAAGGTAGAGAATTGAGTCTGCTGAGATATTCGTTAGCTTACGCTCATACAAAATTACCGTTGTGCTGTCGCCCTGCGTGAAATTTCGAGGCAGCAAACAATTATGGTCGAATATTAATTGTCTGTTTAAATGCACCCTACGGATCTGACGTACTCAAGCGAAGCTAAATTCGGGAAAAACTGGATTACATTTGCAATCTGATAGTCATTCATAGCATATATTCACTAAAAGTGTTGAGCAAGTTGACGAAACGTCTCATGAAAGTAAGCAAGTCGGCTAATATTATGTCTCATGCTTCACTGAATTGAACTCATCGCTGTATAGAAACACAATACCCTCATGCAACGGTTGTTCGGAGTTCATGATCGGTTACGATATTATCGAATCGAAGTTCCTTTCACTAGTTTTGCTTGACCACTATTCAGTATTACATACGGCTGTTTGCAATAGAAGAAATTTTTGAGGCTAAGTAGACAAATAAAATCTGAACCTAAATACTGCAGAACTGAGGCAATCAGAAAGCAAAATGAGGCGTCTGGATGAGGAAGCCAGATTCAGGATAAATGGGACTATTAACGGAATATCTGAAACGGCTTTCTTATTTATCTTACTGAACGCCGCAGGCATTCACGCCTCTTATTGCAGTGATATTAAAGATAGCTACTGCTTGTACTTGTATTTGGAAATACCCTTTCAAGCGAGCAATTATTGCAGCACACCAAACATCTTGCCTCATGTGATGCATACATGCATTTCCAGTTCACAAAATCTTTTTTTTAAAGTAACGTTTTCTTGAGTTCATGAAACTTGATAGAATTCACTTGGTTCGCTCTAATGCATTTGAATGCAACCGCAAACGCACACTCTGTATAGACTTGGGACTGTCAAATCAAGTGATAACGATTTATACGTGGGGGATCAAGAAAAAATGGCAGTATACGCTTCGAATCTCATGACGATCCGTTTGCAAAAAAAACGAAACACATTAACTTCTATGATCCACAAGACAGCGCTGCCAGTCAAAAAATGTTGAAACAGCGCTCATCAATAACGTGCTCGACGGCTGATCAGCATTTGAAATAGCCAACAGTTAACATGTGAATTTGCTCATCGGCTCTATCACATCATTTGCATAAAAACTTAACGTCTGTTGCGTTTATATTAAAATAATTCAAGTTTCAGTCCTATTACATTTTGGGTAGTTCCAGCTCCAATCCTATTATATTTTGAATAACTTTAGCTCCAGTTCCACCATATTTTCAACTTTTACCATGCATATTATATAGAATGCATTCTTCCAAAAGAGTTAAAACATACTCTCCTCTGTGACGTCGTGGAATGTACCATGCACCTTCGTACAGATCGATATACTGCAACATGTCCACCTCTTATTATCGCATTGTACATGCTACCGTTCATTTCGGATGCCTTTAGCATCGTCAAGCAAACTGTGATGAACATTGAATGTCAACATTTAAAGAATAATAAGGTATATTTGGCCTTTACCGTTTAGGCTATGAGGTGCGGCAAGTTGTAAACGAAGTCTGCAATTAATGTTTCCACGTTCGTTAAGCTAGAGAGCTCAAAAACTGAGAAATGGTAAGTTAGGTGGGTTCGATGTGCCACTTTATTGTTACTAAATACCCTTTTCATTTTAAAAAAATTTTTCTGGTGCCCTTTGGGTTCATGAGATAAAAATTTGCGATAGTTTTCTTTTCCAAAGCCTTCAGTCACAAATTCTATTCAATGTTTTTCTTTTTTTTGTTCGAATTTCAACCCTTGTGTAGAGTATTATAGCCAAAAAGTCGCTAACTTTACGAAACAGTGTTATGAGCGTTTTCTTATTCATCGAGCATAGTATAAAGCTTAGTATCACTTTTATAATTGGCATTTCCTTATGCATTATGACTTACACCTTTCCGAATCGCTTCTACGACAACTTATACAGAAATGCGAAATCACAATTTGCATGCATTGGCAGTGCGCCTCGTTCTCTGTATTCCGATCCATATTAAAAACATACTGCATGCGTACCATCATGTTAGATGCTTTGATCCGGGAAGTAAGAGAAGTGTGCACAATGCTAGAATTTCACCTCAGGTCAAAATGCTCATGACAGCCAGTTGATATTTTCACTTTGCCATCAAAATTGTTAGCTGTAAAAATGCGATGGTACTAATTTTACTGCGTAGCTTACTGTTAATTGCATGGAGGAGACAATTGGATATTCTCCCACTTAGAGTGAGCCATGTTCACTTTAGTCTGGTCCACATCGCTTACTTCATATTTTCATATTGGAGAAGCGACAAATGTCGTTTCAAATTTTTCATGAATCAAATTGATTATTTTTCAATCTGGAGCGATAGGCTGAAACGAATTGAAGCTATTCACTCGTACTGAAGATCGTCAGGCTTGGAGATTGTGTCGATCAGCATTCATTGTTATTTCAACGAGATCATGCAGAAACTTTCGTCGCTTTCAAGGTTCATGAATTTTGAGTCGATAAGCTGCACCTTTTCATATATTTGTATTCGTATTTTGTGCCTGAAAACCTCGAATCCATCATTTGCAAACAAATTCATTCATTATTTCATTAAAATGTGCAGCGTCATTCTCATTGGTCCTTTCAATCTCGAAGAGTGGCATTGAAGCCAATCTGAAATGCACTCCTCGTGGCTATTGCCTCTCATCTGTGTGCAGACCGGTTTCAGCGAAACGTTCCTGGTACTACAAAATCAAATTCCAGTATTATCCTAGTTTACGGACAGTCTGCAAACAAGGCAGACCAAGGAAAAAAGGTAATTAAGTTCTCGGATCATGCCCCGCTATTTGTGCTTGATCCGTCATTTCGCTCATG
>JPKZ01000509.1:148389-167309 GCA_000803305.1 Toxocara canis
GGAGGAAAGAGAGGAAAGGGAAGGGCGGACAGAACATGCAAAATTCTTTATGCCCACTCGCCAACTGATCGCCATTTTATAAATTTAATGGCGCCACAGCCCGGGGTAAAACATTTTGAAGAATGAACAGCAAACGTTTTTTCGTTACCCTAGTGTAAATAATTGCATACTTGCAATGATTCCGTTAAAAGATGCTATACATTCTTTTTCATACTCAACCAGCACATTCTTCCTCAACCGTTCTTCACACTTCTTACTCTAACGTATTCCAAACGTGCCGTAAAAGTGTTCTGCAATTTAGAAATAAAGAGAGGAAAGGCAAGGGCGGACAGAACATGCAAAATTCTTTATGCCCACTCGCCAACTGATCGCCATTTTATAAATTTAATGGCGCCACAGCCCGGGGTAAAACATTTTGAAGAATGAACAGCAAACGTTTTTTCGTTACCCTAGTGTAAATAATTGCATACTTGCAATGATTCCGTTAAAAGATGCTATACATTCTTTTTCATACTCAACCAGCACATTCTTCCTCAACCGTTCTTCACACTTCTTACTCTAACGTATTCCAAACGTGCCGTAAAAGTGTTCTGCAATTTAGAAATAAAGAGAGGAAAGGCAAGGGCGGACAGAACATGCAAAATTCTTTATGCCCACTCGCCAACTGATCGCCATTTTATAAATTTAATGGCGCCACAGCCCGGGGTAAAACATTTTGAAGAATGAACAGCAAACGTTTTTTCGTTACCCTAGTGTAAATAATTGCATACTTGCAATGATTCCGTTAAAAGATGCTATACATTCTTTTTCATACTCAACCAGCACATTCTTCCTCAACCGTTCTTCACACTTCTTACTCTAACGTATTCCAAACGTGCCGTAAAAGTGTTCTGCAATTTAGAAATTTTTCGAGCACATTGAAGGGACACATTTATATAGGGAGGCGAAAAGTTCTGTGCATTTATTGAACGTTAATCAGGTAGGGCACAAGGAGTAAGTAAATGTAGAGATCCAAAATGAATAATGGTTGTTATTTTCATGTACTTTATGAATTAAGGCGGAATGTCGGCAGAGGTAGGTAGGCATGTAACCAAACGAACACTCCTTATCGTAGGAATATTTTCAAACTTTATTCAAAGTGGGCACATAACCGAGCACAGGGCAGAAGACCTGTATTGCGCGGTAACTTACAAATGGCGTCCTACAGCACATTAAGTTTCACTTGCAAGTGGCCAGGCTGGGAGAAGAATAACAGTGATTAGCAGTCCCATACGACCTCGTAAACGCATAGAAGTTTTAAATTCTTCATTATTAAGAGTAAAAAGAAATAAAAACGCTTTATTCGTCATGCTGCGTCCGATCAAAGAAGGCAAAAACATAAGGAGGTGAAATGACGTTAGCCCTTCAAAATTTCGAGAAAAGCAGGCCGTGATCGTTGTTGAACACTATCACTGCTCCCATCTTTTGTGTACTAAGAGTTTGTTTAAGGAAGGCTATTCATGGAATTCGCAAAACAAGGGAAATCTCGGTAATTTCGATAATCAAGAAAGCTGAGTTTAATGTGAAGAAAGAATTGAGCAAAACAATGCAAGAACTGCAAGCAAAAATATTGAGAACGTGTAGAGTGGACTTAATTGTGCAAAAATGCTGGACGAGCAGAGGTGCGACCGATGACAAATAGTGACATTTGGGGAGATTTCGAAGAGGTTTTCGTTTGTAACAAATCAACTAACATAAACCACCGGAATTAGTAAACGAAGATGAAAGCGATAAACGACGGAGAAGCATGTGGCATCACGTTAGGGCTAAATCCGGGTGACATTGACGAGGTGAGCTTCAGAAGAGGTAAACGGTAGCACCGGATCGCTCAATTAGCAGAAGGGTGTTGCGCAAATGTATGTTACGCAATGTTGTTTCAGAGGACACACATCAATGTTCGGGTCACGCAGTTAGCCATCTATCTCCATATCATCGTTTCGCATCCCATTTGGCTCACAGTCATCTTACGGCCAGCGTGCCAATGTGAGCAAATGAGGTATAGTCTAAAAATAATGTGACTGGAGACAGCTTATCGAAACTTGGATTGTCTTGCACATGGAATACCAAACAAGGTTTACTGAAATGAAATGAAGTCATACGTTTATAACAGACAAATTAACAGTAGTGAGTTATGTCCGCATAACGAGCACACAAACACGGCGCCAACACATTCCACCTCCGAATCGAGCACCCTAGCAATTCTGAATGCCCGAATGCATTTGCTACCGATTGCCATTCTCCGATTTCGTGCATTTTCGACTCAACATTTTCGTTTCATAAACACACATTTCCTTGTCGTTTCGCTTTCGCGACCGTAAACACCTACGTCGGAGGTTCTAGGCGGCTATAGCACGTCCTTATAACAACACCTGTACGAATCATAGTAAAGTATGAAACATCTCTCACCCTTAGGCGATGTTCAGTATACGGTTTAAAAAAAATACATGGTTGATATTAAGCATAAGAGCAACCATCAACTTAACCCATCTTACTTCTTTCACCTCTCCCCCCTCCCCCTCCTACCCTCAACCTCTTCCGATTACTACACAGTGCTGCGGTCAATTGCTGATGTTTTTCGAGGCCTCATAGAGCCTTGAAAGATGATCAATATGACTGTGATGTCCTCTTGCTAAATGAATTGCGAACATGGGCGCAGATGCATCTCGGGGAGGGAGTGGCGTGGAGTGTGCGATCGTTCGATTATAAGCATCATTTGCCTCATCTCTCCACTAACAAATTGCGCTTGAATTGATATTGTTAACTATACGTCAGTTGCTCTTTGCAAAAATGGCAAACGTGCAGGCGTACAGTATGCAAATTCTGCAACTTGGGCGCAAAACACTCTAACATTATTAAATATTTTCCGTCGTGGCAACTTTGTAATGCCAATTTTAGTTTATCATTTTTCGGAGAATAAATGACAAAGATTTTAGTAGTATGACTTCTATGTGTTATGGTCGCGTATAATCGGACAAGAAGAACTAGGTATGGTGCATACTGGGATGACAGGCCAAGGTCGTGGCTGGGGTCTCTGCCGTTTCGTCTGATTTTTCTCTGTTTTCATGCTAATGATAAGCATATATATATATATATACGCATATATACATACATATATATATATTCATTTACGTATGCTTCATATATATATATATGTATATATATATACAACATGTTATGATGTGATCGAAATATTATATGCAAAAGTTTTCCCTTAACGTTCGAAGCTCCACTTAAAAGCTTTCGAAATTAAGAGGAAAGAGAATAGAGTTCAGAGTTGCTGAAACAGCAGTATATTGCGATTGTTGACAACTTGCAACGCGCCGTATACAGTACTTAAATTTATCCATCATGTTCTATATGCATTACGTGCATATAGTCATACTATGGGGGCCCTAACAAATGCTAAATGCCGACCAAAATGACGAGGAATTCAGCGAAATCTGTGGTAAATAGAGGGAGTTGGAAACAAGTTCAAGACATCAGTTTTGGCTATTGATGTCCGTTAATGCATGCATCGCACAGCAGTGATCCTCTTAGCTCATCGCACCCACTCGGGTTGCATTCCCGATCGCATAGAAGCCTTTGTTAACCTTTGTGTTTCCATCATGTTTGAGGTGCCTTTTTCTTTTAGTGGACAAGAAAATGAATGCCTCAACCACCTGGAAATGAATAGCGTCGCTTTCTCGCACTCTATAAAGGCTTTTTGCAGTCAGTGATAGAAATATGCTTCTTACAGGGCTTCTTGGCTTCAGGGCTCGCAGTTTCGACGTGCATTAGCCATAATTTGTTATAAAATTTCAGAAGCTTGCTTTCCAAAAGAACTGTGATCTACAGTTCTTCCTAGAATTAGTCGAAAGAGGAGAATGAAATAGAAGTGAGAGCAGAAGCCGAAAAAACTCTTAGGCTTTGTTGCATGAAAAACAGCTATGACAAAGACATAGTGTTAGAAAGAAAAAAAAAATTCACCCAACCCTCACAAAGACCGGACGCATGTCATCGCTGTTGGTGAAAGACGCCTCATCAATTACACCACCTAGCTGAGCATTCCTGGTTTTTGGTTGCTTGGACTCGAACAAAATATTTTAGTGACGAAAAATTGGTCGCATCCTCCCCCCTCTCCCTTCCCGTGGGACGGCCGGTTTTCCATCGCAAAACTGTTTGATTTTTAGGAAGGCCGACCTGAAATTTAAAAAAATTTTTTTTAAGACTTTCGACATCTTAGCTTTCTGTTGCATCGTTGAATTCCATGCTTTGCATTGCAGTTTGCTCACTAAGCAGCCCTAGAAAAATTTTGCCCAACGTGATCAAAACTGAACATTTGCTATGAGCTCGACTACTTTATATTTGTTATTTTCATCGCAGCAGCTCGTTATTATTACAGAGTTTCCAGTGATAAATAACTATGTGGCAATTTTAGCGTATATGTACGCGGAAGTGCTCATGCTTAAAGTGCCAACGAGTTAAATTGTACTGAAACACGTTAAAAAGAATGAATGAAATATTAAAACACTCGCTATGCACAGTACCTTCGCACTTCTACCCAAATTTTCCTCTCCAATCTTTCAATCACACTTCGCTGTATTTTCTCTGTTGCTTAGCGCGACAAAATTTCTCAAATGACGATGTGAAGGAGCACTTTCACACGCAAATAGTCCTTATGAAGCGATAAGCGACGACTCTTTAATTGCTACTGGATAGCCACATAATCGTAAGCAACACAGTTTCTCTGAATGGTGGCCACTATTGGCGTCAGCGAATGATCTTCGATGGCGAACAGAAGAAGGCAATAAAAAAAGTTGGAGAGCGAAAATCGAAGGAAACGTTTCTCTCCAACGCTCCTAAACGTTCCTGAGAAGTTTACACTTCCTTTTGGGAGTCGAATTCGCTTGTTTCGTCTTTCTAAGTAGATTTCAGGTTCGAACCGCATTTGCAAGTATGCTTTTTACTTGTACCATAAGTATAATCATCGAAACTCTGCTAAGTTGAGATCGACTTTTGAGAAGCCTTTAATTTGATCGATATTCTGAGCAGCCAAACTCCTCAAAAACTCGTTGGTTTCTTCATCGTTAAGCCGCTGCCAGTTAATGGTAACACTGGGGCAGACGATCAGTATCACAACATGTTCAGCATTGTGTATTAGGGTTCCTAAACCATCCACAATTACTCTCCTCAACAAATCCGGACATTCGGCATTATTCTCCTCACCAAAACGAAAAACGATTCGCAACATATTAATTACCATATCATTTCGAATAAAACTGATTGGCTCAGAAGATCACGAGTTTCCGGAGTTTGGGAGAGGAAAGGGGAGCACTCACTATTCAAAGGAAAAGCTACACCGAGATAAGAGGCCGTATTCAAGCTAGTATGGCATACACTCTTAAATGACGGACTATTAAACGGATTTTGTTTGTGATGTTTGACTGTCGTTGTGGTTCTGCCTCCTTTAAGGACTGCTAGGAATTTTACATGCGATATTTCCTTGTTGAAATGATGGGCACATGTAAGAGCAAAAATGCGCAACAAAATATACGCAGGCGCATATTTTTGCATACGGAACTGAAACGTAAATATATTCCGAAAACAATGCAGTCGCTTAAAATCATCGAAAAAAACATATGGAAAAAGGGTGTGATGCCAGTTGGCCATATACGATTTTTTGCACTCATCTCTAATATGTTACGGTTCTCCTTTTACTATGCAACAGTTTTCATATCAGATTCATATATTATATTAAGATCCTTCGCGGTGATCGCTGCCGGTGGATGGGACAGAAATGCGAAGCTACCATCACATATTTCACACATTTGCTCATTATTTTATGTTTGAAGTATATAAGGGAATTGGTCATAGATGGGTAACGAAATAGTTTAAGACGGTTGTTGTCGAGATAAAGGTTGACTGTTGAAGAAAGAGTGAATCACAGACGACTGACGAGCTTAAGCATCTGAATTGGTTTCCAACAGCGCTATAGATGCCCGGCAACGTGCATTAGCAGACCGTCCAGGACAGAAGAACGAAAGCTTCACGTCTCATGAACCTTTCAAAGTAACCTTTAGAGAGATTCATGCTGACCGCCTCGTCAAGCGCATTCAAAAGTGCCAATGTTGCATGGCGGGTTCATCTAGAGAAGTGCGCATAGGAAAAGGTGGGCGAGTTGCGGTAGATCAAAGTACGGATGCTCGTAACGCAAGAGCGTTGCTTTGGGGTTGCGTTTCGGTTGACACGACAGATGAGAGTCTTAATTCGTGCTGAGAGCATCATGGACCCGAGAACACGTTCAACAAATATATCACATTTCAGCGTAACGACATGCCGAGCAAAGACTACGGTAGGTTGTGCAGTGATGTGCAGGCAAAGTGGGCACTGAGTCGCCGAAGTGCTCGTTACGGTGCTCAGCTGCTGCCGCTCCCACTCTTCAATCGTTCTCGTCTCGACCGCCCTTCAATCGAGATGCGCGCGAGAAATCAGTGCGTTCGTTGAGATTGCTCTCTCTCCGCGCACTCGCATCGCTCACCTCCTTTACCGTACTTCGCGGCGCATCGCTTACTCTCCTTTCTTAATTTAGTTCTGTTGGTGTGTATAAAATAATGCTATGAATGATGAATAATAACTTCATTTTTGGCATTTTTGTTTATATGTAACCTTCGAAGTTGCTGAAAGTCCAAAATAGAAGTTCCGAAACCTTTAAATCTATCCATCCTCATTGGCCATTTTCCAAGCTAATCATTTCGGCAATTTACAGTTTGAGAAAGTGATCAGTAAATTGCTGTTCTCGATCATACACTTCACCTGGCCGGACCCCTATGAGTCTCAGATGCACTTTTCGAAGTGGTGCGATAAATGTTGTCAATAAGGAATTATACTCTTAAGCATTTTTCTGCTTGTACGTTTTTCAACGAAAAGAGCTTATAGCGTAATGTATGCGGGTTCTGCCCGTACGCCTCTTTCTTGGAAGCTTTTGAGGGTTGAATAGAGCTTACACTGTACATTTGCTTACTTCATTTATGCTGGGAGAGGCCAACAGAGCAGCTTAGTCTATCAAATGGAGCCATCGGTGCACCTCGAGTTGAATCCTCGTGTTTATTGCACATCACTCCAGAGCATCGTTATACGACATGCTTCATAAATTTTTTTTTGCACTCATGAAACAACGATGAGCTGCATATCTTGCTATATATAAAAGACTCTTTGAAAGGGATTCATATCTTCTCCCTCTATGAAGGGACTTTATCACTCGCATTGCTCCATTGGGATTTATTTACAAAACGTTTCAAATAGCGATAGCGGATTTTAAATCCAACTTTATTTCTTTTCAGTTGCAAAGAAAAACAAATACATTGAAACTAGATACCGCGATTTCTCTCTGCACATTTTTAAAGTCCTTTACAAATCCTCATAATAATAAATTTTCAACAACTTTCATTGACCAGCCCACTCAGTCTTCATCTCTTCGGGTGTTCCTTAAGAAACAACATCCTGATAAACTGTTCGCATCCATTCAAAGCATCGACCGAAAGTCCTTCACTTTTTCATGCAAAGTGGTAAGCCTTAACGATAAGAAGTTCCCTTCAGTAAAGCTCTCAACAACGCGAAAACTATGGATAACACTTTTGGGAGATTTTATCCTTTTCCAGTCATGTTTTATCTCTTTCATTCAACAATCACATAGTAATCCGAAGCTGTCCAGTATTAGAAACCAACAAGATAAGACAATTGCCATGAATATACATCTAGTTCAGTCAAATCGGATCGATTTAATGTGGACATGAATGGGGAGGGGGGATAGCATTTGAGCGATATCGTTTAAACGATGTACTTTTCGAAAGCTTCTGTGAGGTATTCTATTCTGAGATGACAAATGTCAAGTTGAAGTTGAAAATATTGTAACGTTATCAGCTGTTTCGACTAAACTAGTTGATAGTTATATGGTATTGTGCTAAACCTACCAGTGAATATATTAACGAAAACTACAGTTGGCTAACCTCTTGAATCATAGCGATTTTAATATTGAAAAAAAGAATCGATGAGAAGGTTGAGAAAGAAAAATTAAGAAAACGAAAAAACACAGTAATGAAGAAGTGGCGAAGTCAGAGACAATTGTTGAGCTAAACTCATGTGCATCGTCTTTGAAATGGAAGAAGGTCTTCCTGTCAGCACAAATTTTCAAAAAGTTTTCTCTGGTCGGCGTTTGAGTTCGAATAACTGTAGATAGTACCTGTTACTTGCAGTTTTCTATTTGTAGTTCTCGGAACTCTTATCGCCGTTCACTGAAGAAGGTGGAAGTGAAGCTTGATTGGTAGTGAGCAGTCGATAGTAGTGTTGAAAAGAAAGAGTATATTTAAATAGTTATAATAATTTGCTTTCCTCTCATCTCCAGTTTGGCTTTTTTTTCAGTGTTTTTTTCTCGTTGGTGTGCCCTACTCCGTATTTCAATGTTGCTTCTTTCGATCGGAGCGCAAATGGTAGAGCCTTGCTTTAGATATATGCAGGTTCCATACAGTGACCAAACGATCAGTGCATGAAATTATGTGCTAAGGCGTTAATTACCGCTGTTATTGCTTCTCTGAGTTTGGCTATCTTCAGGTATATTTAATATCACCTCTTCAAAGGTGTAGGAATCGTTAAAGCTTGCGTCACTTGCAATTGAGCATGCATTTTCGATTCGCATACGGGTCTAAACCAGATTGTTTGCGTTGTTTTTTTTCCGTGGAACCAAATCATTTTCTCTTAGCAATAGGCACTTTTTTCAAGATGCTAGCTGCAAAACCTAGCGCCATCTATGAAAAATCATCCTCAGTTAATGGGCAACTTTTTAAGGGAACTTGCAGCGGAAAGAATGGCGTCCGCAAAAAGAGGCACATCGTTTCTCGTTGATTCACTTTTGCATGGAACCAAGAAGCAAATCGATGAGACGAACTGTGCCAATTCGATCGACCTAATCAGCAGCATGCAAGTTCATCTAAGTTCATACACTTGGTTTCTCTGAAATTCGGCACATAAAAAGCTGCTGGATTTTGAAGGGTCTTAAGATGCATGGTAAAAAGCAGTGAATTGAGAGCTCGACTGCGTTCCAATTTTCGAAGGTTATTTCGCAAGAATCGAAATTGATTATTTGGCAAGAGTCGAAATGGCCCTTGTGACTCCAAAAACTGTGCAGATTAAAAAATCACCGCAAAGAATCTCTCAAGAAGTTTTTAGAGTAAAAACGTCTTTGATTAGAAGCTTAGTGAATCTTATGGTTATAGAAAGGAGGAAGAGCACCAGCAAAGCTGTCCAACGGAAGAGGTGAAGAATGAGGACTGTGCAAGTGTTTCAAATCTCGAGCAACCCGAACCAGAGCTCGAACCGATTGAGAATCGAACGCCAGCAGTCCAGCCGCATTTGTTAAGACTCTTCGCTAATTTTACTGCTAACTGCCAACGAGTTCCATCACGCTGTGTGCCGCTTGAACAATTTCAGGTAATTTTGCGTAGTCGCTTCTAGCAAATCCCCAGATTGTTCGACATTGTATGTCTCTTGTTCACTTTTCATTCACCACCATTAGTAAAAGTTGTTGTCAAAGCGTTTTTGACCGAAATAATAACTTATCAAAGTGAAACTGTGAAATATGAAATATGCTGAAAAATCGTTTTAGCGGTTAAAAGTGTTTTGAATATAAGACAGATTTCACTTTTTCGAACGATTAATTAGCGACCGTGAAGGTTATAGTTACGCTTTACTGATAGTCTGATAGAGAAAATTGCACACTGTCGTTATTTCTTAAAGGAAATCGCTCTATCCGAATCCTATATTTGGTTTCTATCTTATTATTTCGCAATTGTTGGCTACTATTAAGGATCTCACACCATTACCTTTTTAATTGAGTTCTACATCATACCCTTAGCGATAGGCATGTGAGAATGGAGTAGCCGCTTTCTAATCAGTCGCTTCTTGATCGCTTATTCGAGGTCTTCGGGAGAGTTTTTCATGGATAAACAAGATTTATAAAGCAAAATGGTAAGCGAATCAGAACGAGTGAGAGTATGTATATGCACGGATTGCAGCACGTTGCCTCGTACAACATGAGCGCCCTGTCGCAGTATTTTAGCAAATACCAAATGATGCAGCATGCGGCACTGCAATGGTCATCCGCACTCGCCAATGCTGAGTCCATGCAACGTGCAATTGCCGCATCGTCGCTCGTCAACTCGCACCATCTGCACGGTGATTAAGTGACTTCGTGTCCATGTTTTACCGAGAAATGTTCATTTCTTTATACAGAATATTTCTTATATAGTCTAAGAACAAAAAATGATATTACATAGCGCACAATTTTCAAATGTCACATTTTCAGCCAGCGGTGTTTAATTCGTCTTCAATCTGACAGACATTTAATTGCCTGATTAAAGTATACTTGTGATGGTGTCGAATACTTAAGAGTCTGTATAATGGGCTGTTTTAAAATGAACGATTGTATCAAATGAGATCATTTGATTTCAAACAAAGGAATCTTTATGGGAAATGGCAAGCAGTAAAAGCTATTTTGAGAATATGAATCACCTTTCAAGCCGAGCTTAACGTGAAGCAACCGCTTCGTTTTTTCTTAAGTCAGTGTGGCGCTATGGTTATTTAGTGAACACTTAAGCAAATCAGCTATTACATTTAAGCATGACAGCAAAGCCAAATCTGTTAGCCGTAGCCCCTGTCAGAAGGTTCGATATTCAATATGTAAAGAAATACAGAAATGATTGATTGCAGTTGTGAAACTGTATGAACTTTCACCAGTTGCTCTTCATAAATTAGCAACCTAGTGCGTCAAATATTCGAATAGCCTGTTAGCTAATCGGATAATTACGCATTTATATCCGATTAGTTTTGGGCATGTTAGAAATCAACAATGGTCCACCTCTCCCCTCCCTCCCGACCCCTGCTGGAGTGGTTTACCCGCGCTCCTCCTTTTGATATTTACCCGCCTTCAGATATTTGCTCGCCTTCAGCCTTTCGGTATTTACTCACCTTCCAGATACTGCAAAATCAGAATCCATTTTCGAGTTAATATGAACATGAGAATAGCAGCTTTATGGTGTTGTGAAGGAATATAACCAACATACTTTTTATGCGAATCAAAGTAAGTTGAAAGTAAAACGCTTTCCTTCATATGTCCCTTTAATAATTCGCCTGTTTTTTTTTTTTTGAGTGAACGTATTCCGAAGAGTGTTTCATTGCAGATGGTCGTCTTCAGCGGTCGCGTATTGACGGGTTAGGTGCGTCGCGATCGGCAGCCAAAAAATATCGTTGTGATATTTGCGAAAAAACATTTAGCAGGAGTAACACGCTTATTACACATAAGGTGAGCGTAGTGACATCGTTGGTTTACTGGAAGATATTTTTTAAAGATTGTTTTTGTTTCGCGACACTGAGTGGAACATGGCGTGATGATGAAGTAAGGAAATGATTCGTGTCATCGGCTCAATCCTTTGTTGACTGATTTCGTTAGATCACCTCAGCTACGATCGCTCGAAAATACTTTTGTGCATGTCTCGGCATCACTTCTCTTCATTGTGTTCGCTATGAAACAGCCGATCAGCGCTTGTTTGCAACTGTCCACTTCATAAACACACAGTACAGATCAAATAGTGTTTTGTTATGCTACGAGAAATGTGAAGTCATGATGTGATTATTGAAGGTCACTAAATCTTGGAATCTTCAGTTCTTCTAAGGACAGCACTACTTTAAAGCATCTCTAAGAATCACTTCACGATCTGGGGAAAGGAAAGAGCTGAGTAAATCAGAAACGTATGGTGCGCACCATTTCTGTATACGAATGCAGCCTGCTTCGGATGGATAGCACACGTGGTAGTAAGAGCTTGTGCCATGCGTGAGCTGTGTATATGAACATAGGACGCATCTTGTTTGCTTCAGCTGCAGGTGAGCTACGCGACAGGCTCGACGTCTTCTCGCAACAGTGTTCACATCACTGTGCTGACCTCATGCTGCGAGTAGTAGTGCAATTGTGAAGGGGAACATTTCTTTGTTCAAATATCAACTCAACGAGCGGCCTGCCATCATTTGTTAAACTAGAATAATGAGAATTTCACACCGAAACCCAATCGTTTGTCTGCCATGAAAGGTGACACTGAACATGATCGCCCGATGCCTAGCAAGGGGACGTTATGGTCACAGGAAGGCGTGATACTACACTGTAATAAGCACTTTGGAGCGTTACATGAATAATTTAGATGTGTATTGTATTATCATAGGATGGTAAACAAATATGCGCCGGCTGTCAAGCGCTGTTCGTGTGTTGTTTGACAGGGCAGATAACAAAACAGGAGGAGGGTAGAGTGCTGCAGTTAACTGTTTTAGGCCTTTCAGCAAAACTGATGAGCCAGTTATAAGTTTCGCAAATGAAACTTGGTCATTTCTTGATCTATTGTCATATTACGTAAGTCATCAGGAGGGTATCGGTTTAATTTCTTGTACAGGAATAAAAAGCGTGAATTTAGTGGCATTAAAAGACCCAAAGATTGAGAAGAGTGGATTGGTGATGTTGGTGTGAAGAATGGAAAGCAGCGAATTGTAACAAGCGAGGCTTCATAAATAATGGATAGTTTGAGGATTGCATTATTGTGTGTTCGGGAGGAGTGTGGCGGTCGATTTGTGGCTTGTGATGCGCGATGATGAGTGCTGTGCGGCCAACGGGTTTTGCGTTGCGGTGCAATTAGTTGTGTGTTAGCTGTCTCCACAAAAGAGGCTACGGTGCGCGGCTGGAAGCGCACATGAAATATTCGCATTGCTGGCCATTCTGCTCACATTTCTCGATGCGACGTTCTTTCATTTGCGCATTCCGAAGACAATAGCCAAGCTGGGAAACGGGCAACGCTGCACACATGCATTATGCACAACACCACTATCGCGCCTCGCCTCGCCTCGCCCCTCGTTCTGCATCCCGAGAGTGCGAACCACCCTCTTGACAGCCACCTGAGTGGATCGCCGTCTTGATGGGTAGCAGCTGAGATAAAATAGATACAAAAACTGCATCTTTGCGGGCAACTGCATGTACGTAAAAGGCGACCAACTAGCAAAAGGCTGTATTAGCTGTTCCATGTCTTTATTTGTTTTTCCAGCCATCAAAAGTTTGAAGGGATCATTTTACAGATTGATGGGGTGAAACTGGTGAAAGAAGGCGGGCGAGGGGATGGCAAGGGACTCAAAAAGCCTTCAGTTAGCGTTGATCGTAATCGCCCACACTTATCGTTTTTCAACGAAGATGTAAGAGGGAAATTTTTTGCATTTCTCTAAAATCCATAGGTTGCTGCGAGAAATCAACCTTCTTAACTCAAAAAGTAAAAGCTTAACAAGCTAAAAGACAAAAGAAACCCAAAACCGCCCATAGTATTGTTGATTAAAGAGTGAACTTATATGCCGAGCTTCTAGGCCTCCGAATCTTGGAGGCTTCTGAGGTAGCAGGCAAAGTCATGTGGGCTTGGCACCCATGGTTCAGGATCGAGAGGCCGGATTATGGCGCCCCCAAACAAAACGGGTCCAAAGTCTCCCGAATGCACTGAGCAGCTGAGCTGTTCAGTAGAAGACGCTATCATTCGAGCTCAGCAGATCACTAAGACATACTAGCAGAATTAGCCAAATTACTCGATCAGCGATAACTCTATCGTCGTTCAAATTTTTTATCAGCGCTTGTGGTATCATTATTGGAAAACACTTGTTACAATTCATTGTACCGAGATCGCATTCAGATAGCGGCGCTGTGAAGAGACTTCAGTTGATTTGCACTGTTGCATCGGCAAGTAATGATAATTTGGAATACATCTCGGAAATGCTCTCAAAATTTAACATTTTGTATAAAACGCGTTTAACGATACTAAAATTGCAGAGAATTCATACGGGCGAGAAGCCGTTCCAGTGTGACCACTGTGGAAGGGCTTTTCGACAACCAGGCAACTTGACACGACACCGATTTACACATACAACGGTTTGTTATTTCCGCAGATCCTCCTCAGGGACATTTTTCAAGGTAACATTCTATGGAACCAAATGGAACTTATTAATGTCGTCTAAATTATGTCATCTAAATTCTCGAATGCATTAGCATCCTCTTCTAACAGAGAAGGAATCCCTCTTTAGTGCTCCACTTAAGGTGTTTTTCGTGTTTCTTTTTATCCACAGCAAGACTGTATTATAGAACCGTTATTCTTGCACGCATGTGTGCAAGAGCATGTGCCTACGTGTGCCTGTCTTTGTTGCGGTTTCAAATCGTAGATACAGAACAGATTACCTGGTTACCTGGTCCCGCTATCAGCAACATACTGTCGCGATGGGTGAAGTCGTCCAACTTTCCGTTTCCAACTCTTTCTGTTCGCGGCAAGCCGCTGCCACAGAGGTCCTTCCACTTTCCGTATCTCGTCAGCCCATCTCATTGGAGGTCGTCCTGGTGGTCGCTTGATATCACGCGGATACCATTGGTATATTTTCTTTGTCCTGTCCTTGTCGCGTATGCGGGCTACATGTCCTGCCCATCGAAGTTTGTTCTTCCAGCATTCCTCATTGACATCAGCTACTTTTGTTTCGTTGCGTATTTTAACGTTGGTTGTGTGGTTTCTTAGTGAGATGCGCAACACCATCTTTCCATGGCTCTTTCCGCCACTGCTAAACGTTCCTTTTCGCCTTTTATAAAAGACCACGTTTCACTTCCGTATGTCACTGTTTCGACGACGGTTATATTAAAAATTTTAGCTCGTATATCTGGATCGAGTTTGGCTGTCCAAACGTCTTTCATGTCTGCGAAACACTTCCAACCAGCTACTGTTCTTCTGGAAAATCTTGGCCAAGAAAAATAAGCAGAACAGATACCGCGATGAAATCCAGAAAATTTTTTAAATGATATTCGAACAGCCTCGAAGCAACATGTGAAAGTGATTCATGGATTTCATGATGAGCTGTAATAAGTACGAAGGAAATAAATGGAAAGGAAAAGTAAAGAGAATGATTCCAGCTAGCTCACTTCCTCGGGTTTTAAACAAGAGATGAGAAAATTCCTGAAAACAAACCACTAAAATTCTGTAGAAGCAGATGCTTATAACTAAAAGAGTTCCGGCCACTTGAAAAATCCACTCGACCCCCACCATTTTACCGCATATACCGAGCGACTGTTGATAAAGCAGAAATGCTTGGACGTAGCTATGGTTTCTTCAGTTCTTGTGCATTTATCATACCGTTTTACTAGGATTGCGAAGAGCACATATTCCGCAAGCCTCTTGGCACGTTTTGCAAATGCCTTTGAAAAAGATCTTCGATGGCATCTTCGCGAATTGGATGAATTTGCGAGTATATGGATGTGCTGTTGCAAATACGTTTATATTATGTACCAATAGGCACGGGTTCCGCGTGGATGTGTACATGAATAGTCTTACTGTTCGTAACAGAGAAATTCCATATTTACTTAAACGAGACGGACCCTCGAGCCCCATTCTTTTGTTGTCTTCATTAAACGAGCTTTTGTTCGAGATGGAGCTCCCATTCAAGAGCACAGGGGCTTCTAATTTTTGGTTCTCATAGTAGAAAAAGCCATTGTCTCTCAGATCTTTCTGATTTGCGAATGAGATTTCGTCACTCTGACAAGCGCGCTTGCACTTTAAGCAGTTCCAATGGTGACACCGTTTCGAATGTTACTCATGCCTGAAAACTTTACGCAGCGCAGTGTTTTCCACACAAAAGGGTTAATTTTCGAGAGAAAGCTTTCACTGAGGGAGAGGGCTTCTATATTTCAAGGCGGTTTAATACGAACTCATTTCCTAGAGGCGTTCAGCTCAAGCTCAGCTTAATTTCAAAGAGATAGCGGTATTCCATTTCAACACGCATTTTGCTATGCATGTACGTTGCTTGACAACTATCAACGAAATGTGTAATGAGACTGCGTTTTTCACAAACGGCTGAAGTATCTTACTTTCAGGTGAAGCCGTACGTGTGTTCTTGTTGCGAAAAAGCGTTCAACAGAGCGTCCAATTTGCACACCCATATGCGTACACACTCCCAACTGCCACAACGAGACATACACGAGGTTAAGCTCATCCACAACTCATTTGTCAACTATAAAATCATTGCTTAGCGTCACCTCTCAAAACCGCCTTTCTTTTTTATTTATTGCATCAAGTAATAACTTCTACCAGCTATCTAAAACTGAGGGACTGAATTTTTTAGGAAGAATTTTCTGCCTAGAATTACTCCGTCTTCTCCTCATTGACATCAGCTACTTTTGTTTCGTTGCGTATTTTAACGTTGGTTGTGTGGTTTCTTAGTGAGATGCGCAACACCATCTTTCCATGGCTCTTTCCGCCACTGCTAAACGTTCCTTTTCGCCTTTTATAAAAGACCACGTTTCACTTCCGTATGTCACTGTTTCGACGACGGTTATATTAAAAATTTTAGCTCGTATATCTGGATCGAGTTTGGCTGTCCAAACGTCTTTCATGTCTGCGAAACACTTCCAACCAGCTACTGTTCTTCTGGAAAATCTTGGCCAAGAAAAATAAGCAGAACAGATACCGCGATGAAATCCAGAAAATTTTTTAAATGATATTCGAACAGCCTCGAAGCAACATGTGAAAGTGATTCATGGATTTCATGATGAGCTGTAATAAGTACGAAGGAAATAAATGGAAAGGAAAAGTAAAGAGAATGATTCCAGCTAGCTCACTTCCTCGGGTTTTAAACAAGAGATGAGAAAATTCCTGAAAACAAACCACTAAAATTCTGTAGAAGCAGATGCTTATAACTAAAAGAGTTCCGGCCACTTGAAAAATCCACTCGACCCCCACCATTTTACCGCATATACCGAGCGACTGTTGATAAAGCAGAAATGCTTGGACGTAGCTATGGTTTCTTCAGTTCTTGTGCATTTATCATACCGTTTTACTAGGATTGCGAAGAGCACATATTCCGCAAGCCTCTTGGCACGTTTTGCAAATGCCTTTGAAAAAGATCTTCGATGGCATCTTCGCGAATTGGATGAATTTGCGAGTATATGGATGTGCTGTTGCAAATACGTTTATATTATGTACCAATAGGCACGGGTTCCGCGTGGATGTGTACATGAATAGTCTTACTGTTCGTAACAGAGAAATTCCATATTTACTTAAACGAGACGGACCCTCGAGCCCCATTCTTTTGTTGTCTTCATTAAACGAGCTTTTGTTCGAGATGGAGCTCCCATTCAAGAGCACAGGGGCTTCTAATTTTTGGTTCTCATAGTAGAAAAAGCCATTGTCTCTCAGATCTTTCTGATTTGCGAATGAGATTTCGTCACTCTGACAAGCGCGCTTGCACTTTAAGCAGTTCCAATGGTGACACCGTTTCGAATGTTACTCATGCCTGAAAACTTTACGCAGCGCAGTGTTTTCCACACAAAAGGGTTAATTTTCGAGAGAAAGCTTTCACTGAGGGAGAGGGCTTCTATATTTCAAGGCGGTTTAATACGAACTCATTTCCTAGAGGCGTTCAGCTCAAGCTCAGCTTAATTTCAAAGAGATAGCGGTATTCCATTTCAACACGCATTTTGCTATGCATGTACGTTGCTTGACAACTATCAACGAAATGTGTAATGAGACTGCGTTTTTCACAAACGGCTGAAGTATCTTACTTTCAGGTGAAGCCGTACGTGTGTTCTTGTTGCGAAAAAGCGTTCAACAGAGCGTCCAATTTGCACACCCATATGCGTACACACTCCCAACTGCCACAACGAGACATACACGAGGTTAAGCTCATCCACAACTCATTTGTCAACTATAAAATCATTGCTTAGCGTCACCTCTCAAAACCGCCTTTCTTTTTTATTTATTGCATCAAGTAATAACTTCTACCAGCTATCTAAAACTGAGGGACTGAATTTTTTAGGAAGAATTTTCTGCCTAGAATTACTCCGTCTTCTCCCTTCCCCTTGTTGATAATCACTTCCCGAATGGCTTCGGAAATTTTTGCCACAAACTTATTTCATTCAAGGTTATTTTAAATGGTCGGAATTTGCAATTCGACCGCATCCAGCGTGTTCAGATCTACCACTAGAATTTGTTTGTTCACCGCTTCCACAAGAAGGTATCGTCAACAAGAAGATTGCTACTGCAAAAGTTTTCAGTGAAAATATTAACTGCCATCTCCAGAATTACACCGTTGTATTGTATGGAGCATTGATGGTCATAAGCGGAAATGCGAAAACATAAAACTCTAAAAATATAACGTGGTTGAGTTATCGATGTTGATTTCAGCTGCCCATTTCGCTTTGAATTTTGCGTTTGCAAAATTTGCGATTGTGCATTTAAATGAAAATTTCAATCTGCTTTGAATAGTGCGCCTTTAAGGAGAACAAATGTTATATCGTCAAAAAAAAAAAGATTCTCTTGCAAAAGATTCTTGTAAAAGCTTCGAAATTCCATGCTTCCCATTCATACCCAATTGGAACAAAGGGCGAAGGTTAGCGCGATTATGCGAATTTTAAAAATGCGATTATCGCTGCTCGTTGAAAGATCACACATAGTAGACCCGAATCAATAACGCTAATTACTTGATAGATTTTGACTATTTTGATGGTTGATAAGAGCTGATGAACTTACCAACTAGTAGATGCTACGCTTTGGTTGTCTCGATACGTTCGTTCGAAGATGAAAAGAGGCCATAACAAATATTTACATTTATGAAGGACCATATTAAAGTGTGGAACACATTTCTTTGTTACTGGTCAAACAATATGTATTTAGAGGTTACAAAAAAGGCGAGATAGAAAAAGGTTCGAAAATGTAGAGAATACAAAAGCAATCGCCTTAAGAGTGATTTACACTAAAAATCGGAGTTTAGAATAGTAGAACAGAAATAAATTCCTAACAATTTGGAAT
>JPKZ01000509.1:167316-185078 GCA_000803305.1 Toxocara canis
AAAGTGGATGAGGGAGTGAGAAAGAAAATGAGATATTCGCTTTAGTGACTCATCAAACCAGACTGTTTCATAAAGTGCATCCAATTGACTAAAATATTCTGATCGGTGCTACGCATCATAAGGATGTATTAAGCATTCGTTGCTCTTCGATACAGACAGTCAAGTATGCGACTTAGCCGGTCGTATGATAGACCTTCTTGCAAACGGCAAACCTTTCCCGAGTGTCGCTAAACCATTTTGAAATCGGCGATACCAGTCAACCGAGAATGAGGATTACACAAAGCAAATTTGACAAATCTGGTTTCCGTGGTTCTCATATTCGAACTAACCCGGACGAGCAGAAAGACACAAACACAGAACTATGTATGCGAAAATGGGAACGGGCATAATGCACTTTGAAAATTGCAAAATGCAAATTTGCGAAAGCGTCCAAAACGCTACATTTGCTGTGATGGACGGTCAACGATTCACAGTTATATTTTAGCACCAATGAGCGAGCAATCACCGCTCATTTTGAAAGTGAGAAACCTGTATCAGTTTTCACTGACGCTTTTATTATTGTTTGATACGACTGATCTACATCTCTTCTTTCTTGACTCATTCTGTTCTATATGCAAAATGACAACGAGCAAATGCATTCATCACTTAACAATTTTTTTGCAAATGTAAAGATTTGCAGCGATCAAATGCAAAAGTAAAAGAGGCTCTGGTTAACGGTTGCGAATGATGCGAATGCAAACGAGTAGGAAGGTAACTGTAAATGGCTTCGTGATGGCCATGTGGGGACGGTACGGTACATCTCGCACAAGTCAATTTTGGGGCACTCAAAGCGGAAAGATAGTAAATAGGAAGCGAACCATGGTTATGTCGAACTTACCGCAGGGTTTGTTGTAAAATTGTGTTCTCTACAAATCAGTTTCTAATTAAAGCTTTATTCCAGGATAGGTGAACCGCGCTACTCCTAACGACACAAAGATGCGTCAACAACACCGATTTAAGATGTGATATTTGGACTCCGCTTCCTTTTTAGGGAGAATCAGCGATATTCGAACGAATCGGATCGGATTTTTTCGTTTAAAAAGTGGCAATCGTACTGCTGATAGCCCCAAATATAAAATCATTTAATGGGTGCTAGAATAAAGTGATCATAGCAGCGAATCAACCGAGAACGACGTGTTCCGAAATCTTTTTTTATTTTGTTGCAATAGTATCCGATTAGATTTATTCGAGTGTTCAATGGTAGACATTTTTTACTCGCCATTTGTACAAAAATATAATGATGAAAACTTTTTTTTACCAACAATGGCGACGTGAAAGTTTTTCGATAAAGAAAGCGACTTGGGACTTGTGAACTGTTCAAATTTATAATGTTTTTATTTGTTGTTACTTTTTATAAATAAGTCAAAAAGAACAAGCCGTTTTGTTTGAAGTGAAGAGTGAAGAACTTGCTCAAGCCAAATCAAAATGATCACTTCATAGATGGTGCTAATTTTTATGGGTTAGAAAGGCTTTATAGTGAGCCGATTGAGAAGGGCAACCTTTGGATATTGCAGAAAATTCAAATGATGATAGTCGATAAAGAAAACAGCTACGAGCAACAATTTAAGCGAAAAATTTCCGGTGTGCGAAACTTTTTATTAAATAAATAAGGTAGCAGAGTCCACATTTGTGACTTATTTATTATATGTCAATTGTGGTTGAAAGTTTGATGAATAAACGATCGTGTAAAATATGCTGAAGTTTTCTATGTTATTTGAATCCATTCTTTTAGTGGAATATTCAAGAGGGTTCAATATCTGTCGTGAAAAAAAATTTTTTTGTTAAGTAGAATTCATGGAACGGCCCATTTACAATGGATAAACGTTTCCTCCATCGATTAAAACAATTCATCATCTGAAGTGTTTCAACGGATGACCCATTGAGCCTTTATCAAACTTGGAACTAATTTTTGGGCAAAAATTTCAATCGTCGCCATACAAGACTGTTTTACAATTCAACGAATAGCCAGTATGTCTCTCACTGCGCTGATCACTTTTACCTTCCTTTGCATCACAATGTGATCTCCATTCTCGTCACGATATATTTTTAAACAAGCGCGTGAACGTGTCTTAATCGTTTTCTTGACTGTATTGGTTGGTCCTTGCTAAATATGTCAATTTGCATAATAATGATATTTTGCATGATGGTTTCGCATGCGCGGTTAGCACTTCTGATGCAGCCAAAAGAAACTTCCATGAGATAACGGCTTAACAGAAAGCGGCTTTCTCCTCATCTGAATGGTGATTGTTGACTATATGAAACGTCTTAGCACGTTTTTCCAAACGGTTTCTTTATGAATCATTAAATGAATGCAGGGAAACCCGTAAATATTATACGGGGCAAAGGTTGTTGTCGATGTAAGGTTTGCTTTGTGAATTGTTGGGAAATGAAATTTACTCTAGAGACATCTTTTAGTAATAGCGGTTAAAACTCACAGATGCATGAACTTGCACGAAGCTGTTACATAACTGCGGCCTCTTTAGGGGACGTAGATTTTAGCTGTCGTTGTAGAAAAGCAATTTCATGGATCCCGCAAGCAACCACCACATTTCTCTGAATTATTGTTTCACCCTAAAACTAGATATACCTAGATGTTTGACAGAAGTCACAAGGGCAAACGAGTGGTGGGAAGAGGAAGGTGAAGATGGGTTGTTAATGCAACAGAGGTGGTCAGGAAGAGTGTAGGTAATGCTGGTGTCCATAGCAACAGCAGCTATGCGTTTCGAACGGCACATCGTGCTGTTGTGCGTGCAATCGATTCTCGCCGATGTGTGCATCAATTCGGTGTTTTTGCACTCAACGACCTCCATGTTACCTTCCAGCCAATTGTTATGTGTTATCAATGAAAATGGTAAACATTTTTTTTGTTGAAGAAAATGCCTTATATTTTCCTCTTTATAACGTATAAGCTCACTAACGGCACCGAATAAAGCACAGTAACTGTTTGCTGTTTTCGATTTAATGACCCAGCTGAATAAAACCTTTCATTTATAAAATAATTTCTTTTATGTTTAAATGCTGTTACATTGCATGAAGCCTAAACTCTGTGCCGTTCGCACCTTATAGATGTGTGCATCAGTCCGATTTTATGGAAGAAAGAAGTGTTGGGCGGAGGGGCATTTCTCGTCTCGTCTGCATGGCATATGGAAGGCGATCTTTTTTTTATATAGTAGGCTAAGCCAATGACAGATCGGTTTTCCGCAATGTGCTAAAAGGAGTGACTGCCAAAGCTGTTTGGCCAGAGGCGCATAATCAGCTAAAGTATAAGGCAGTTTGCTAAAGCCTACGTGCTATCGGAAACGGAACGCAAGAAGGCAGATACGATGGCAGAAACTAGCGAAGTAAAGCATATGAGCTATTTTTATCGTTCGAGAATCTTTTGCTGTTTAGCGAAATCAACAAAATGAAATGAGATAATAGTCAGCGAATGGTCATTTTCGCAATTTCAATAATCGCAGGAGCGAAAAGAGTCTACGATGAACCGGTTGCAATCGGTACCTTAAAAGAGTTGGACAAGCTAATTCCGCCACATCAACAACGTCGAATCGCGAATTTAAATGTTCGTTTCAGCTTAAATTTCATTTTTGTACTTTCCTCTTCATAAAAGAACGTTGCGTAATTCAACAGTGTCTGTGCTAAGCGCTCATTTCGACCTGAACATTTTCATCAGAGGCAGCATTATTACGTTTTATAACGCTAACGGGAGAGAAGGGGAAAGGAGAAATGACCGAATACCAAACGATATCACTCTCATTCACTAAACTGAAAGCCTCGTTAATTAGAATCGGATGTTTCGATTTTGAAGTTTAAGATTGTATTAAAACGCAGCGATACTCTTTACACTTGTTCCATGACAAAATAAAACTGAGCAAAAGTTCGGAGCAAGGTAGCAAAAAAATAAACTCAGAAAAAAAGAAGTGCTGATGTTCTTATGGATTACAAACCTATAGAGCTGAACTTAGCTGTAACAGTTTCTGCTCGAAAAAAAATGGAATTGTGCAATAAAAACATTAAGCATTACAACGCTCGATTTAGCATTTCGTTATTTTTCATCGATAATATATTAAGTGCGATCCGTTACAGTTGAACGATGTGGTGATGGTTGAAGAAGGTGATGGAGTGAAAACGCCCTTGGAATACCCAACATCGGTGTTCTCTAATAAATGCACAGGAACTGCATTTATTCGTTAGTATTGTTTCTTCTTTCCGTTTCACCTGATTTACCTAATTACAAAGAAACTGCTCATTTGGAGTATAATATGTGATCAGGGAAAGCTTTATGTGCATTTAAAACTTCGTTCAGGGCATATTGACGTCACTTATGCTTTTTCGTGTCTGGAAATGTGCAATATGGAGCCGCCATACGTGTGCGTAATTTATACTTGCCTATTTGTTCAGCAGTACAATGAAGGGAAAGGGGAATGTAGTGAACATAATTTGTGAGAGCTGTCAAAGCAACGTTGGGTTTGAAGGGTTGATTTCCAGAACAGTGTTGTAATGGTGCGAGCAAATACTCCTTTAATGGAACGTAGATCAGCGGAGTCGTCCATTGATCAGTCGAAGACTGATATGAGCAGTTCTTTCCTCAGGAAGCGAGTGAGGAAGCTTCGATTCGATTGATTCGCTCGTTCTTGACTCAGCTTTCTAAACGTCGAATACTTGTTACCCTTAAAAAAAACAACTGTTTGCTCTAAGTCATTGTTAATTTCCAGCCATAGGGAGGAACTTCAGCAGTGAATGCAACTTGTCTTGGAAAGCCTTCAATTCATCAGAATGTACGAAGACGTCATTCTTGAATGCCATCTACTATGCTCGATATCCTTTTGTGGTGGTATGATTTCAAGATATTCTAACGCGCAATACAATGTTAAAGTTCTGTAAGTCGAATTGTCCTATAGAAGTTCGTCATTAAATCGCATAGGAACGAATGATAGATGAAATTGTGGTTAGTATGGAAAGCGAACAAACCAAACAAAAGGTGTTACTTCGAAGGAGAGATGGTCCCCTTCTGTGTATTCAAGCGAGCACGAGCTCTGTGACCACATTTGAAACTAGCGTAGGTATACGTCCCGGCCTCTCACAACCGATTTCAGTAGCCTTTTGCATGCTGATTTTAAGCACCATTCCAAAATATCATATCGACATCATATCATTAATCAGAATATCACGTCATCCTTTTGTTTCATCATTCAGATGTTCGACAATGGTTCAGCGTTGGTCGACGCACAGTCGAGCGACATAAGGCGCAGTGTGTGGAGCAATGAATTGTGCAGAGATGTTGCCACGAAGGTACCGACCACTCCTAGATGTGACTTGCCCGTTATATTATGCTTCACGTTTACTAAGAAGTTGTATGAGCTAAAAAAAAGCGAAGAAACGCAATAAGCGACTGACCGCCTAAGCATTATAAATTCACTTTGACTGAAGGAGTCTCCGCAGAAATCCCTCCGTAATTTTGATCGCCGTTTTTTGCTTTATTCGACAGTGGTTCATATTAGGAGAACAGTTTAAGCAACAACGAACCCGAGAGGTGCGATCACTTTCTGTATAGTTTTGTTCCAAATTTTTTTCAAGAAGGCGCCTGCACTTCGCATCCTCGTTGAAGTATTCCTGTTTGTTCGCCATTGCGTTGAACCATATTTAAAAGGTGCTTGCGTCCTCCGCCTTTGGGCTAACAGTGAAATCGACAAGTTCACACTTTCTTTGTTCATGGCTTTGTTTGATTTCCAGGAGTATAATGAGCATTTTCTTCACTGTTAGTATCTGGAATTCTTTCATGCCGTTCTTCGGATTACTTCATTATCGATATTCTGTGCATCGCTTAACATCAGGTAATGCGTTGTCGTCATCAGTGGATGGCAATCCCTAGGGAGGTCGCAAAAAGTTTACGTGTTCAAAAAACCGATATTACTATTTTAAGGTATTGGTGTGGTAATCGATTGAGCTGCCTAGCGATGTTTAGAAGAGCTGTACATGTTTACTATCGTGCAATTTATAGGTCAGGTTAACATTTCTCACCGATGGAAGGAATGTAACGAATGTGACGTTCGAATTCGGATATGATACCGTGACGAGAGAAAACTTCACGACAATTCACTATCAAATTGAAGTATTTTTCGAAGATTCATCAAGTGCCGACAGAGTGACGCCTCCAGACACCTCCTCGAGCGATGGCAATTCGCAAGGATACGATCTACTAGATCCGATTTTAACCTCAGACGGCTATTTTAAGCTACCATTCCGGCATCACTGTAATGACAGTGGTACTGTCCAAATACGTTTCGGTGTCGACATAACGACCGGTTGTAAAATGATGTAAGAATTTTATGACTTGGTAGGTGCTTATTGTAAACATTACGTAAAGACGACTGGAAAAAGAAATTAGAACTGAAATTGGTAAGCGAATATTTTTTTTCAGGTCTTGAATGAACAGATAAAAGAATGAATGGAAGATATGGAGTAAATGAAGTCACCACTCCAATAACGCGAACTGAATGCGTTGGGATAATTTTACAACCATATGTGTTTAGCTTGCGCAATTTTAATGACCATTTTGATTGCTTACTGAAGATTACAACTGCAGCCGCTCCGTTTAATTGCGTTGAGAATCGAAAACTTGAAGGAACTTAAAAAGTTGTCAAAATTATTTACCTGTTACCTTGTTACTTCTTTTTGTAATGCACCTAAGTGATCAAAGATTTCTTACGGAGAGACAACTATTGCAACTGCTTCAGTGTGAGGTAGTTGAAATAGGCTAACGATATTGACTGTTGTCGTAAAAGTTTTCCTTGAATACTATTAGCAAACATGATCTTTAAATATGCATCGAAACAATTGATCAATGAAGGATCGCATTTGGCCTTTATCGCGACCTTCCAAAGAAAAGAGCGAAACTATAAAACCAGTCACGCTCATACTGTTAAAAACGATCGCTTCATTTGTAGCTATTGCAGACAATTAGGCAATTTTGAAACTAAATAATTGCCAGCGGAAATACTCTTAGATCATTTTGATTCGTTGACTTTCATAGCTTACAATGATAACTTCTCTTTCACATAGATTGTTGTTAGACCAAAATAATTTCAAATCATCATCATATTTTGCCCTATTTGGAGCGTCTCATCGAATTTGCTTTTACCGATGCAAAAGTCTGCCGCTACATCTAAAATTGTGCAAAAATCGAACTGAGCATGTTTTTTTTTTTTTTTAGAGTATCGGAGTGCGCTTCGCTGAGGTGGCAAATTAAGCAGCTGTTCACCAGCTTCGAATACTTGAACATCTCTTCATCTCCATCACTTCGATCATCGCAAGCGAATGTGTTCATCGACAGTGAACCACCTACTACGGTATGACTCTCTTAATGATATGTGCAAGTTTTCGAATTGTTATGCCATACAGTTCCTATTAAATTAAGATGGAACAAATTTACTCACGTTTCCAACAAACTGAAATTGAAGAAGCTCGAATTGCAGAAAGATAAGAATGATGAGAATGATCGAGTTTATTCTCATGCGATTTTCTTATTCGCCCTTCTTTCTTTCGTTTTCCTTCACGCACAATATATAGGCAACTCCCTATTCTTTTAACGTATATGATTGGCAATTAGAGGTATTAATTAGATAATTAGTGCAAATACACATGGCTCATGATATGCATATTTCTAACTGGTATGATCTATAACGTTTTGCATGAGCGGGCGTTATTCATACAGATGCGAGACGAAAAAAGTTGAGAGCGACGTCTTTTATATGCGTTTTTCACACTGATCGTTGCATTGAAAACAGCATGATAATGAACTGGTCATCCAACTTGTAATGCATACTTTCAACGTCTAAATGTCATTACCTGCTAAACAATTCAGTGGCAGTTCTTTTATTTTCGAGCATTGCTGTGCGCTTTCAGCGACTGATATGCAGCATTGCATGATGAGAAAGACTGAAAGAGTGAGTATGATTGATGTGGGAATGCCGCTATTTGATGTCAGATATGTTTCTATTCTCGTGTTTCCTCTAAATTATACAATACCATTTTCATCTCGTTATGTTGAGCAATCTACGGCTTCCCATTTTGCTTCACTTACACGTATCGATAAGAATACGTTTCAGCGCTCATCATCAGTCAATTGTGATCTGACGACGAGTGTGACAGTTGAAATTGGTTTTGCTCGACAAGGGGATCAGCTAAACTTCAAGCGGCGTATAATTTCTGTGGCATATCGTTATGCTCAAGCACAACCATACTCGCTTAATGAATATCCGCAAAACACGATTCCCATTGTGTTTTTTGTACATTTCGTTGATATTAGTACACCAGCCACTAATGTATTCGCACGAATGCCAACCATTAACCTTGCCTTACCAAGCGATTTCTTCTACCCTTTCCTCACGTCGTCTGCTCAACAGCATTTTGTTAAATTTTGTCTTATATATGCCACAGCCTTAGCTGTGTTGTTACTAGCTCGAACTATTTTTGAGTATCGTACATGAGAATGTTGCGCTTATCTCATGAATCGATAAACACTGACCGCAAACGCTTTTTCACAGCGACCAATGAAAGCAACAAAAGGGAAAGAAAACTGGAAACCTGCTAAGGCCAACTTAAAATGAAACGGAAATTGAAAAAATGTCATGGTTTCGGGGTTAAAACCGGAATGGCGCTCTTAATCAGTGCAGCTGAATTGCTGCAGCTCATATATATACTGCTTATACGCAAAGTATTGTATATATATATGTGAGGTGCAGGAGCAAAAGCGTGTTTATGTATATAAATACATACAAGTACACTTCCATATGTACACACCGGTATATTTATTTATATATACCGATCGCATCTATATATTATACTGCTTATACGCAAAGTATTGTATATATATGTGAGGTGCAGGAGCAAAATACAAGTACACTTCCATATGTACACACCGGTATATTTATTTATATATACCGATCGCATCTATATATTCTGCGATTGTGACAACTAGTTCATTTTGCAGCTGGCTGAAATAGAGAGTTCTTTCAATTTCGACGAAAGCAGAGAGTAATGCCAATCGGTAATTTTATAATTATATGCCAAGAATTTGCTCCATACTCTCCCCAATTCAACGATTCCAGAAAGAGCGCAATCATCAAGTAAGCTAAACCGAAGACCCTCTAAAACAGCCATATGGAGGCGCATTATTGCGTAGGGCAAATTAAAAACGTTTCTACAGCGCATATGGCGTTTCCGTTGCATTCGTTGATTTATCTCAGCTGCGCCTCTACGCCTATTTCTAATTGCTTTACTATTGAGCTGTTTCGACACTCTGGAAGCGGCTTTATCTTGCAGCCGAATACCCATCTTTCCACTCGCCGTTCAGCTATGAAAGGCGTTTTCGGTTGATGTTGTTAGTTGCCTCAATACTTTAGCCAAAAATGGAGGGTAGCTTGTCACTAGTGTACGGTAGGTCGCACTCCACTTACCACACTTCAGCAAGACTAGAATTTCAGCAGTTTTATCTAATTTTTTTACCAAGAATGAGTGTATGCTGAGCACGAGAACGTGACATTTACGTTGGTAGCTAGGCATTACTTTTGAAAATGAATTTTTCTTCGATTTTTTTTACTAATGTTCCAGGTTGCTATACTTCTCCCCACTCCTTTTGGGACTCTCACTGCTCCTCAAGAATGAGGATCACTAAATCTAATTTCTGTCTCGGAAATGATGGTTCACGAGCATTCATATAGTAAATCCGAAACGGCTATGCGCATAGTAAATCATGTGGATTCCATCCATAACTTATTAAAACCGTTTTTCATAATATCTGTTGTGTCGTACCTCAAACACTGACTGCTAGTCGGGCCTCTTAATGGCCACGGTGCACATTTCAAAAGCCTGTACATCATGCGGCAATCTTTATTTCATCTTTGATTGCTCTTACCGTTGAGTGGAAGCCTCGAATCAAACTCAACTTCTGTTTAGTCGAGTCAGTCGAGAAGAAATACTTCGAACGACGCTAGAAGATGGAAGAAAAAGCAAATGTTGGCAGTTTACATCTCCAAAAATATATCAGATAGAAAAAATTGCGCCGAGCACTTACAGGTTTTAATGAAGACTCTTCTTGTCAATGGCGCACCACTGAAGGATGATTAACGCCAAGATGTCTTGGAAGACTCGTTCCTAGATTCAGAATTGCAGTTAAAGGTTCAGAGGTTTTTAAGAGTCGTTTCTATTCTGAGAGTTACTGCGACAGGCTCGACCATTCTAACAGGGTATTCGATGTTTTCTTGTTTCCTCGTTATTTGCCCGTTCGTTTTAATTCGCCATGATTATGTGCAGTTATGTTTGCAGATAATTGTTGCCTTCGCATAATAGATCGGCAAATGAAGTTCTCTGCATTTTATATGTGTCGCCTATTTGATGCAGGATTCGAACAGTTCGTCATATTTTTTGTTTCGCGTTTGCAGTATAATCCAAAAGAGGCGTAATGTAGTCAGAAATATAATTAAATATGCAAAATTTTTCCACAGAGCCATCGAGTTTACTAGAAACAATTGTTCAGGCTTAGTGTAACCCAAAACTCTTAAATGAGGATGTCCTGCAAGATGCAGCAGAAAATAAATGTAATATATTCATGAAAATTTCTTTTCACAAAAGTTCATTTATATCCCTACGTCGAAGTGATTTCAACGGTTGCGCATTTATGAACAACGCCATTAGTGCATCCGATGAGCCCTGCCCAGGGCATGATGACTCAAAGCTTTATTGAACTGGATGGAATGGCTGGGCGAGCAAAACGATTTCTCCTTTTTTTTTTTTTAAATCAACATAATCTTTTTATGATTACGGCTACTGATTAGTCGGTAAAGCAAAACACGTTGCCTATTCCGAACGTTGGCTGCGAGGCAAGTACAGCAGTAACCGTTTAGAAATCTTTTACCCTTGCTTAAAGCGTAAGGCTTATTTCATCTCAGATTATGAAGTAAATACCCCTCAATTTGCTCCCAAAGCTTTCTTTTTTTGCATTTCAAATCAGCAACTGGGTACAAATGTTTTTACATAGTGAGTGCTCGGCCGAGTTAAAAGTTAGACGACTTGATTTCGGCACAGTCGCCGATATTTTTACTTTTTTCAAGTCATTTTGTTGGTTTTTCACTGTTTAAGTTTTCTTGATGCTTTATTTCGGTTTTCCATGTTTGAACAAATTTCATGCTGCGATGGAATTAAAAATTTGGCATATCACAATGGAATGGAGGGAACTAATAATTTGCAAGACTCAAGCAAAGGACGAATGGGTATCTGGTTGGGAGAGGAGAGGGGAGGAAACGGAGGAGAGCGGAAAACAACAAGAGGGAGTCGGAGGTAGTGTGAGAACCGTGGAAGCATAGAAATAAAAGAGAGATTTTATGTGGGGAAAAGTGTAATAGCATACGGTATCGTTATTCCCCCCCCTCCCCCCCCAAAAAAAAAAAACGATTGTTTTTGTGATAACTCTCTGTTTTCATGGTTTTAACGTTATTTGTAAGGGCATGTCGGGTATTGTTGCCCATCGAGCCTCTGTCTTTTTCGCCGTTTGTCTAGTTTAATGAATTCGCGGTCTGTGAAGTGGTATTCAGCTTTTGCATTCTATTTGCGAGTCTCATTCGTTCGACGTTTTCATTTCTTCTATGTTTTTACTGTGTTCATCGAAGCGTTTCTGTGAAAAACTTTCTTTACTAAACGTTTACTAAGCTTTATCAGCTCCGCATTAATTCACCCATTCACACTCTATCTGGTTGTTTTATGTGTTGCTCCAATATGTTTGTTCGCAAGGCTGCAGCAAATCGAAAACTTCACTGCGCATTTACACATACGCAAAGGGCATGCATCTTAGCGAGCGCTCATTCATGCGGGTGTTGGACCGGAAGCGCACATAGCATGGATGCTCATACGGCGTCCACCCAATGTTATCAAACTCACCACAACTCGGATCTGCACGACACAATAAGCTTCGCTTTGGAGGTGTTCAAATTGATACACATTTGATAGGCACATCTTAGCAATCACAAATTTGCATTTTTATGAATGGGTGTTTTGGGAAGTGTTGTTTTTAGTGAATTTGCATTGATCGGTTACATTTCTGTAGAAGCAACGTTCGTGTAGCTAAAAGCAGACGAACGGATGCGCAATAAAATGTTGTCGGCCTATCCAACAACGAAATTGTTGTCTTCAGAATAGGCATCTAGTGTCCCGTTCATTCCTTATTAAAATGCCACATGCATGTGCGCATGTCACATTAGCTTCCGTCTTCTTGTTTTCAGTCTCCTCGATTCAGAGCTTCCTGCTCAACGTTCCCCAACGAGTTTATCGTGGAAACTGGGCACTATTCAAGCTACACATAGAAGTTTCACCGATTTCAGGAAATTTTACCATTACACGGGTCAGTTTTGAGATCAAATTTTGCTGGTTACTGTTTGTTAGGCCAAACGAACTTGTCATTTCATTTCAAACCCCTGGTTCGCAGAGACAGCGCGAGAATAGCTTTCAGTGGCTGCTAAATGTTAAAGGCAGCGGAAATGCCACGTTTTGATTTATTTCAAATTTGCACAGATTTTTGTATAATCTCAGTGCTTATCGGCATACGCCACAGGTTACCTCTCAAGTATTTTCTCAGATTCCCGATTGATTCCCTACTCTTCTACGCTTTCTATGGGTGCGAGAGAGGAATGATAATTGAGAAGCATTATGACTTAGCAAATCGAAATGCCGGTCAGTATCCCTTTATGAAATACTCCATCCAAACTCAAGCACTCAAGGCAACCTTGATACCATCCGGCAACCATTTTTTCGAAATGGCACTAAGGACCTCAGAGACTTCGGCGTTATCAGCTACATGCATATGTGTAATCCAGTCATGCCAGATTGCGTGCGGAGCGTGTTTTTTTATGCTGGTACGCCAAAAATTCCTTCCATAATCATCACAAGGCAATAATCAGTCAGCACGATTCACGGCGCCAGCATGCGATTGTTGCATAGGTCGGGTCACATGCGGGCCACCGTCGACGTGTTACCTACATCACCTTGCACTGTCACCGAACATTCTCTTCCGTAGCGATAACTTCATCGCTTTTGTTGCGGTCGGAAGCTGGTCGAAGTCCATCTCAATTAACTTAGTTTATCGTGCATTTTGTGCCGTCCCACATTTCCAATAAAGCTGCTAGGAATGTTAAAGGTATTCTGAGTTCAAACTTTTGCATCTCGTTATTTCAGCTCTTTCTTCTTTTTTTTTCAGAGTCTTTTAAGCTTTTTTTTTTTCAAGATTCGAATTACCCGGAAGTGAAATTCCATCTTCGCTACAAATTAGATAAGTAGTTGAGAAGCATTACGTTAAACGTTTTTTTTTGTCTATTTCCATCTGCTTTTTCTTAAAATTATATTTTCATACTTGTTTCTCTGTGGTGCTATTTACCTATGTTGCCTGCTTTTGGGAAACTTTGCTACAGAAGATGGGGGAACACGTATATCACTAAGAAAGCTGGCCAATTCTGAATTCTCAAACAATCTACGACCATTCCCAAATGTTTTTCGAAAAGCGAACAATCAAAGCATATTTTTGATGCCAAACTTTTCTTGAAGCTTTTGCCAAGCCAAGAGGGGGCGCTTATAAAGCCCATGGAAAAATTTGTTTTGAGTGGCCAATCCTTCATTTTCTTAAAACATCTTTTTTTCCAGCCTTCATACTTTTTCATCTCTATTTAACTTTCGTTCGATGTCTCTTCGCAGCTATTCAACGACTTCCTGCTGTTTTGTTTACAATTCGCTTAACAAAGCACACTCCATACTACAATCAGAGTACGCTTTCGCTCACCACTTAGATTTTTGCTGTTGTTCTTAGTGCTCTTTCTTTTCTGCGTTAATTGTGCCAACAAGTTTGTTGGTTTCTTCCATCTCTCACTCAATAAAAACAATGTTCCGGATTTCTTCGAACGGTCTAAGAGTTGCTAATTCAAACCACATACCATCGTAATGGTCTGTCACTTTGCACTGAAAAAAAAAACGGCCTAGGAAATTCAATAAATTCACTAATTTTAGTGTCGTAAAATATTTTCAAGGAGTCGCGCAATGGAACAAAATGTATGCGCATGAGGGTTCATGTGATGATTTTTTTTTTCATCAATAGCAGACGCTACAGCTTTTTTTTTCTAGAATCAGCCTCTTCATGATCACCGCAAAAGCATTTGCAATATTTGCCTTTCCTCCTCTCACAATTGTTTTTGCACTGTAGTGCAACTGTACACCATTTCGAAGTGGAAAATTCTTTTTGGGTCGTTGGAAGCCGAAGAAGAAACTTTAAGTGTGTGAAATGTCTTGATGTGAGAGATTGTAGGTAGTTCTCGTTAACCTCTTAACTTTTATGAAAAAAAAACTCGAGGATTATTCAGAACATTACGTATTTCGTTCACTGTGATCAATGCGATGAACTTTGCAAGCTTAACACCGATTGCTTTTGTAATTAAAGACGTTAACGAGTAATTGAGAGCAGACAACAAGTACTCACTTATTCCTCTAGCATTATGTCATGCAATAAGCTTGTAAAGTCGTTCGTAATGTTGCTCTATGTTTTTATGGTAAGTTAGGCAAAATATCATTGTACTAAAACGGTAGCTCTCATAGTCGTTTCAAGACTGTTAACGCTGTTCGAGGTATTATGTTTGTTGCAATGAAGGGTACACTTCTTGGTGACACAAAGAAGCTCGTGTAATCGCTCCACTCTAAGAGGCGATTTACGAGTGTGCTCAATGATCGGTGCTCACTACTAGCCTATTCTTAACGACCCTTGACCTCGGCCTTTTCTTAGCAACCTTAATGACTGAGCACTCATTACTTTTTGTTCACTTTATCGTATCCTGTATTGTGCTTCACCTTTGATAAGTATGTGCTGGTGGATTAAATCTTTGATATGTGTGAGCTTATGAGTTTGTTGTTAGCTTGCACGTTTGAATGCTATTCGTTTAACGATAGCAGTTTCGATAGGTGCATCAATGTTGCTCATTTATTTGTTATGTTCGTATTTGCGTTATATCAGAAATGATAATTGTTGCAAGCACTTTATCGTTCGTTTCTGGGCGTAATTGAAGGCATTCTGCATGCCATCTTTAGCAGTCGAAAAACAACTGAAAAACACCCACTAATGCGTAAGTCAGTGTTTTTTTTTCGGCTAAAAGTGAATTTCTCGTATAACTTGAAATTTTGATCAAATTGAAAACCTTATTTGTACTGCACTCACCTTGAATATGCATACATATCATTTCTCTACCTATAGCCATTAGCATGTTACATTCAGCGTTGCTATAAAATAACATCCCGATGGAAGACAACACGATATGGCAGCTCCACAAATTTTTGTTTCATTGATGATGAAGCGATGAGAGTTCAGAAAGTAATAGATGAATCAGAATTGAATGTCTACGGTTACAAGTGCAGATATTAGTGGGGATAACAACGAATCGTAGAGGAGCTTTTTTCGTTTTATGCCAATGATATTTCACACTTAACGTTGTGTTTACACAAAATTCTATGTCATGTGCTGCCGTGTTTAACTGTACTACTTTCCGTGGTGGAATCATAACAAAAAGCATCGTCACTGCTTAGTGGAAAAGTAAATGATCGAGCCACTTAAGTTTAGGATATAGAATATTGCTTGTAAACATACTTGAAGTACTTTTGGTAGTACATACTGAAATTGGAGCGTGCTATTGTCAGTGAAAGAATGGTATGAAAAGCTTTCGAGGAAAATGATTGACGCAATGTCATCAAAACGCTCATATTTCTGTTTGTTTGTGATTCTTTACTCTAGTCGCTCGGAAATCCGTTTTTTTTTTCCTTTTTGTACCACAATACGGAAATGAATAGCCTTTGAAATGGTTTGTTCAATGAGACGTTCTTAGAGCGATGTGTATCAAAGGGGTATTTAATAGAGCCGTTTTGCACAAAAATGTTCCTTTAATACGAATGTAGTCCATAGATTTCGCGGCCATTCAATATACGCAATTCACGTAATTTCTAGCGTTGACTAATTTTGAGCGTTGCACAAATATGCTCCATATGAACACTTTTGATGGTCGCAATTGAACGCTAGCGAATTTTGCATTGTGCATTACAGTGCATAGCGTTGAATGACATTTTTAATATATCTGAACGATTTAGAAATACACAACGTTTTTATTTAGCAGCATTCCACTGATCCACACATTTTACAACTATGCTGAGTGAATGAAGTAATGTTGTTGTGCCATGGACTTTCAGTTGTATGGTAGAGAATGGTAAGAAAACCGAGTGATGGAAGGCGCTGCGCAAGTAACACTAACCATCATGCGAGGAAAACAAAGAGATTTTATTGAAATTTTCTCCAAAACCAAAAAATCGTTCACTGTCTCCAGTTAGTAAGGAAATGAAATGCACTGAAGATAACAGTTTAAGCTGAACGAAAACGTTCCAAGCCACTTTTTTTTTCTAAAGGAGTATGTCGCACAGCAAATCGTAATTATCGAGCAGCAGGTGCCATAGTTGTATGAATTTGCTCAGAAGGTTATATAAACCTTCAGCCGCTTGTCATGTTCACCTGCCTTTACTTTGCTTGATGAATTCGCTAATCAGATTGCTACTTTACAAGTATGCATTTATTTTTCATGAGCTTTCTTGTCATTTCTCGGTTTCTTTTTGTTCACTTCTATGGATATTTTCCAGGTTCGTTTTTTTACTATTCTAATTTGATGTCGACCATTTACAAAGATCTCACCCCTTGAAATCGTCTGAAAAGATCACAACTGTCTCTTGAGAAATATTGTACTAAAAAGACCAGTATTATTTCTCATTAATTAATGAGATGTTATTCGCTTAACAGTATTCCAGTGCAATCAAATCTAGACTTGCATAAACAATGATAGCGATAAAAGGGTTTCGCTTTAATTCAATCTCGAGAGGGATAAAATGTTTGTAAAATAGCGGCCTTAAAATTAAATAATAGAAAAAGGTGAATGTATGAAGTTGTTGCTGTCATTTCGGTTCGATGACATCTGCCAAAGTCAGAAAGCAATCGTTTGAACAAATCGGCGAGAATCATTTCCAATTAGACGGCCCACATTATGAGCGGCTTAAATGACTGCTATACACGTAGTTGAAAGCTGTTATTTTTTAGTGAAAATGTGCAAAAGTTGAGCGCCATCGTTTCTCGAACAAAACACCTTTCGGCATTACCTCCTTCTAATATTCAATGTTTTAAAAACGCTTAATTTTTATAGCATCCCTTTCGCATACCGATCACCGTTTATAAAGCATCTTTTGACCGCACAGCAGTGAGCGTAGCGTCAAGAAAAGTTAGCAAGCTTAACCTGTCAGCGCTATAGACATGCTCATCCGTTTTGTAAAGCTTAGGGCGATGAGGGCAAAAGTGGATGGAATGAAGTGGAGAGGAACGAGGTGAATAATTGTAAAGCTTCCTTTTAGGTCAAGTCAAGAGAGGATTTCTAATGTGATAGAATCAAATTTGAATTTTTGCAGGAAGAAGATACTTGAGAAGCACAAATATTAGTCCAGTTATCAGAATGTCTCCGTATTACAAGTAAATATAAATAGCTCGACGATCCTGCATGAGCTTCTCTGCTCACATTTAGCAGCAATCCAAACAGCTGCAAGAGGAATAGTCTAAAGTTGCAAAGAAAGTAAAGAAATGAAAAAGATGAAGGAAAATGAGTAAAATATCACAGCATATA
>JPKZ01000509.1:185214-211491 GCA_000803305.1 Toxocara canis
TGCCACCCCAATATCACAGCATCAGTCATCACTAGTGAGTCCATAAAGTGAGCTGCGCCACCTATCGGCATGTAGCCCAAAAATTTCTCCTTCGATAAAGCGGCTCCATCAATGCCATAAACGTTACAGCCCAGGTGAGCTTTATTAAGTGCAATGTGGCATATTAATAAACAAGGAACTTAAGGCATATTAATAAACAAGAAACTAAGTTGAGTTTTTCCGCTAACCAACAGAGGTGTGATACCCTCCTAATTTTGAGCGTGCATGCGTGTCACCTTTTTTTGTACGCGGGGAATTTGTTTACTGGACGTTGTTTTGACGAGAAGTCATAATTTTTCTCGTTCTTTTATCCCGTTTCATTTCTTTTTTGTTTTGCGGCATTTCGCGAGTCATTCACAAAAAATCGACTGCACGTTGAGTCTACCTTACTTGAAATGACTACATTGGGAGTGGCTACTTACGTGTATGCTATCCAAATACCAACAGTGTTGTGTAGATGAATTTATTAACGAAATATTTCTTCTCACTTTCGCTCACAACAAAAGAGCCTTTTTGCTATTGCTCTTATTTGTTTTGTTAAACTAATGCCTTAGGCTATTAGGTAAAAGTGAATTGAACAGGAGAGGATGCTAATCGCATTGGCGAAGCGTTATTGTTTGATTGAAGCAGCGTTGGTTCCCTCGACGAGAGCACCACTTGTTTTTCATAATTTATCGTTTTATTAAACGGCACCTCCTTTCAGCGAGTCTTATGCGCTGTCACTCGCTCCTCATTTGTGCTCCTTATTTGAAGCTATTTCGCGAACAGTTGACAATTAGCGAAGCCAGCCCATAAATCGATTGCTCCTTTGTTTCCTTTATAAATAAACTTTTGAAACGTTCGATGAGCATAGCGATCGCTTTATTAATTTCTTGATTATGTTAACTACAAGAAAAATGAAACAAATGGCAAAAGCGTGGAAAAAATTCCCTCGTATTTTTGGTCGGTCTAACATAATTTTTGCTGATTGCTTGGGAAAAGTTACTTTTATATACAGCTGATTATCGTCTAGTACAACTCATAAGAAGTAAGTACGAAAAGTAATGAACTACCGACCACTCCATGCTAAACGAACGATCACTTTCGTTTCTGATCCTGTTTTATATCTCTCTTAAGTCCTCTGCGATAATATCGGCCACTAACTTGTACTATTCTCAATGAGCATCACGAGCGCTTTGAAGGTATATCGTTCTTATCGTGAAGAAGAAAAAGTGAACAATCCAATTCAAAGGCGGATGAAATGCGAGGAAAAGGTTGCTTCCAAATCTGTGCGGTGGCTATTACTTAATCACCGCCATCGCTTTACTGACACTTTACAGCAACAAATGTTTTTTTTTAAATTTCTTTCAGTTACTCACTAATCAATGGTGAGGTTTCACTTAATGGGATAATTAAGGCCATAAGAAACTTCATATGACTTATCTACTAGGTTGCAACGGTTACTTGATCCACATGCTGCTGTCGTTTCTTGGTTCATTTGAAAATAATTGAGCAAATTGTTTTTGAACTTTTTCAATCACTTCCTTATGCTCAGGTGCAAAAGATGCGATTTGGAAATGACATCATTTAGCAGCAGCGTGACAGCAGTGCATCACATTTGTATTAGCTTCAAAATATCATTTATTTCCTTAGCAGATTTTTATTCGTAACTGTTGCTAGTAAGGCCACAGTTTTAAAAGTAATATTTTTTTAGTACCTACTCAATACCAAAAATCATATTTTTTAAAAATTACATTTAAGTGCAATTAATACCTTAAAAATTAATTAACCAAAGGAATTATACCAAAAATTTCTAACTTCAAATGTAATACCCACTTGTTAGATGGGAGTGCATGTACGTCTGCGAGCTGAACAATTTATGCTTTCTGCCAAATCCGTTAAAGCGATCAAATTCTTCCTTTAAATCTTCTAAAAAGCAGCGAAAATCGGTCGGCTATGTGAGAGAGTTCTGCTGAATCGACGACAAAGCATCTGCTATTGCCGCACCTCTGAAATGACGTCGTTCAAGCGACTGTTCTCATGCGATCAGAAGTGCTGTTACTTTTGGCATCCATCTTTTCGAATTTTCTGCATTCCTTCTTTTTTTCTAAACTTCCCCAATTATCATCCACAAACTCGAGTTGCGAAGTTTTTCGAGCGTTCGCTAAAGAATGTAACGTTGTGCGTCATTTGCGATCGAATTTTAGCACTGAGATCTGAATCTGAGATCAATTATTTCCAAATGGTTCCCACCGATGTATTTTTACTGCACCAAAACGTCCTAAAATCTCTGAGTTGTACCCCAGTTTTGCTTGGCACTCCCCGCATGCTATGCGGTACGCTCGCCGAATTTAGCGGCAGCAGCTTTCTTCTTCATTAGCTAAAATTAACAAGCAGGCAAACATAAACGCATGTGCATACATATGCGCAAATAGGACTATACTACAATGCACGCGATGCATGTGATGAAAAACGCGTAAAAGCGATTCAACGACCGTAACATTTGACTAGCCAGTGCACTTAATGAGAACTTGAAGTCACAGAATGATGTGAATCATTCCAGAAATGCAATTGTTTTATTTGCAATCTACTGCTTTGTTTGTATCACACTCAAAACGTGCTTATATTATGCTTTGTTTGCATATTACATAGGTCGAATGAATAGTTGCATAAAATATATTATATATATATCCGATATATATATAATATATCGGATGTTTCTTCACTTGTGCATCAATTACTCTACTCTTCTAGTAGTATTTTTCAAGTTATTTTTGGGCGCATATGTCATCTAAGAGTAATTTTTCTAGCGCTCTTATTTCAGTCATTGCATGATTACTTTTTTTGTCTAGACGAACACCTAAAATAATCAATGTGCTATCCTATCGCTAACGCAGCCGTAAAATGCTTGTCGATTTCCACTCTTTTAGATTATGCGGTGTTGGGGGAATTTCCCGGCAAGTGAATCGCAGTTTCGTATTGGTAAACATGACGCTTAAAATAGCAGACACATTACTCTCAGCTGCACATCGGTGACACCAATGAAAGCTGAGAGCGAATAAAATGAGGCTTATGAAAGGTGCAAAGGTTGAGGTCTAGCGACAGGTGAAATAGAACTTGCTTATTGTTAATGCAGCAAAAATAACATCTATAGTCATATGAAACCACCGAATAGTATCACTGATCGGTATTTTTGATAGGAATTTCTTGAAGATAAGTTTAGCTTTAAAAGTGCCGAAAGCATATAAGGAAATATGAAGTGTTGTGGTTTCACCATGATCACTCGAAAAGAACGTGAGCATTGACTTCAGGCTGTTCAACTCGAGCGTACTTTTAGTTACAACTGTTTAATATGGCAGAGGTTCACATAAACGGAGATTTTCGGTTGCGGTCAATAGGGGGTATTTATCGAAGCAAGTAAGATGTAAAAGAAGAAATGAGATGCAACGCTTGGCTACCACCCAACAACCAACCGATTTGCAAGCACCATTTAGCAATCAGTATTACTCCTAGTCGGTGTCTCGGAGCGGTGAATGTGTCAGCTTTGAAGTCGACGATGCGAGCCGAATCAAGTTACGCATTCCCAATTGATTGGCTGGCTCCCTTGTGACTCTCCTCTAGATTGCTATATTTGCCGCTTCGTCACATTACTTAGTTTTCCATGGTTTACCCACTCTCTTTTCGGCGTCCTATTTCCTGTCCCCTTTCCGCGGGTTGACGTGTTGGTATGGTGGGATGTGTTTCTAATCCCAACAAGCTGTTTTTTCTAGCGCTTCGTTCGCAAAACAAAACTGTCATTTTGACATTTTTGTTTCAAATTTCTGTAGAGTATCATTTGCGAAAGAAGGCAGCCGGAACAGTGCTGTCGAGTTTCTAATCCCAACAAGCTGTTTTTTCTAGCGCTTCGTTCGCAAAACAAAACTGTCATTTTGACATTTTTGTTTCAAATTTCTGTAGAGTATCATTTGCGAAAGAAGGCAGCCGGAACAGTGCTGTCGAATCATTTACACATGCATTACGTCTGCGTATGGTGTGATTAAGTTTAGTTGTGCAGTTGGCTTCGATGAGGCGCTAACGAAATTTCGATTCAATTTATGAATCTACGGCTGAGCGTTGCGCATTTTACTTTCTAAGCGCTTGAGCACTTTGAGTGGTTAGAGTTTTCCCTCTTTTCTTTTGCTTCGTTGTAGAGAATTTAAATATCAGTTATGAATGAAGTTGAAGCCAATTGCGGTTAAACAATCTTATTTGATGAATGGATGAAAAAATAGAAAGAGAAATTAAAGTAATGCATGGAAGTTACGAATATGGCCAATTTCAAAAAGGGTGTATCTCAACAGCCGTTAGAAGTTATTCCTTTATTGTAAGACCCACTCGTAAAAGAGAAACAAATTGAGAACAACAATCGCATAGGCTTGAGCAATTGGATGCGATGTGCGCAAACATAAGTGCAAGAAGACCCACTAGAGCAAACGGTTAGTCAATATTAATTTTTATATGAATTTTCAGTTGCACAACTCTTCAAGAAGCTTGGAATGATCGCTTTACTCACAGTTATTGCGAAGCGCAATTCTTAGCGCATCAAAGTAGAAAAGAAAAGCAAACAGAAATGTGCAGCCATGTATCAAGAATGCAATATTATTTAAATGACTTTAAAAGTCGACGAACACCCTATGCGAGTTGCATGTAGCACTTTGAGAGGTCGACTGAATATAGTACAGCAGTTGAACTGTGTGCATGAAGTGCAGTTTTTGGGCAAACCTCAGACTTCATTTTGCACCTCCCAAAGTGAATCGTTTTTCTTCTGCACTTGACTTTACTGCGACGCGAAAATGATTGATACGTTTGGAAGGAAAATAATCGTTGGCGAATGGCATCACTCTTGGAAGCTTCATTGCTTTCGTCGCCCCGTCGGTGATTGCCTCATTGCTCCGCTTATATGCTCTCATTCAGACTTGCATTTGCAAAGAGAAGCGTTATGGAAGCGTCTGTCTGTGACAATGTGAGTGTGTATATGTGTATATGTGTGTTTGTCTGTCTGTGATTTTCAACTCACACTTCGGAAGAGCTGCTGTTAGTAAAATCGCATTACAGGATGTGCCATGACTAAGTGCAAACATGCACACGCTAAATGTAGTGCAGAAGTGGAAAGTTAGTTGTTTTCTTTGATTACCAAATCAGATGACCATCAGAATCGCCAATAGATAAGCTTCAAGTCATGGCCTAGACTTAAATTGAACGCCTTCTTAATTAAGTGCGCAAACAACAATGCCTTATACCTGATGAGCATGTATATGATAGCTGTTTTCACGTTGATTTCATCAATTTAGAAATTAGACGTTTACGCAATTCTTGCTATGGGCTGAGTTGAAGGAACGAAACGAATGAAAGCATTATATTATTCCGTAAAAATTTTTATTGGTGTGGATATCGCCTTTTCTGAGATTTGTGCCTATAAGATTTTTTTGTATTTTGGCTTCATGCATCATGCTTCACAATTCTAGCTTGTGAAACCAGCGGCCGCCCTTCAAAAGAACCAGCTATGCCAATATTCTATGTGGATCGAACACCGCAAACGTAGAGGTCTAATTTCGTCCCTGAAGCAATCTTCAAAGGGTGCAAACTATTCAGCGAAATGACATTATTCGCTTACGTTAAACGTTTTGATGAGTTTAGTACTCCTTCGAACGTCTTTCAGGAGATACTGTTTGTTTAAGAGTGGTGTTTAACAGCATCACGGCAGTGAACTACTTCAGACGAGTAAACAGCCAACCGGTGTGTGGCTTGCATAATGGTTGGTGAGGTGAATACGACATTGTTACCTTCTTTAAGTGGGTCATGTTTGTTCTTCTTTACAACGTGATAGAGTTTCCGCTTCCGCTTGGAGTTACGACTGGTAATCACGTGTTCGTTTATAAACTGCATGCATAGAAGATTCAGGACTGTGGTGTCCCCAGTATATAACCATTTGCACGTTACCTTCCCTTTAGTAGAGAACGTGGTTTTTATTGGAGGTATAGGTCTATGTCAGAGGTTAAACAGGTTAGGATCGGAGAGGATGAGTGAGAATCTCGTAATTTTGTGTCGAGTTTGGACCAACGATAAATTCTCTGCGGCTAGGGGCCGTTTGTATTGTGCAGCCGCGAAACGAGCAGCGTCGCAACACGCTCCATGATTTGAGGCAGTAGCGAACTGCCAGTATGTGAACTTTATGAAGGGATTTCTTATGAACGACTACACCAATTTTTTTTTGCTTTACAGCTCACACACTGTCTCTCCTGGAAGTATAGCCAGTATATATAGTTCACCTAGGCAACCACATTTCACTGCAATCTTGTTCACAGTACTGACTCTTACGCCACATTTCACGCTTAGCCATTTGTTAACGTTATTTTTCACGCATCGAATCAGCATATAGACTATGGTCGAGACACATTTGAGGAGTTTCTCGTCTTGGGGGTTTGTGCTTTTCAATGTTCCAGTTTTCTCGAGCTCGTTCTCGCATACGAAAGTTTGTGGAGCGCCTTTGGAAAGAGCAATGAGTGGGGGCTGGTTTGATGCATATTTTTGCTGGCCGGGTGATATGTGAAATGACGATGCTATGAAAGAGAAATACTTGTTTTGAGGTACTAATGGTGTGCACTCTATTTTATAGGTGCATGTAACAATTAGCTGATACGTGTTCAATATTGAGAAAGCTGGAGGGAGAAGGTGGATGGAACGGCAGTGGTTTTACAACTTGTTATGATTCGCATTAAAAATTTATGACCTACGTCATCCCATCCTCAGCACTGTTACTGACTTGAGAGCCTCAGAATCAATGTTTCCACTCTCGCTAATGTGCCGTTCGAGTCGCTTAGTTATGTGAGTTAAATAACATACCCAACCGGTTATTTGACCATTCTGCTCATAAATGACATTTGAAGCTTTCATTCTACGATGGGTCTACTTCGAATAAATTGCTCGTCATTCTACTTCTATTCACTGATCAACGATCGCATCATTTCAATTTCTGAGGCCGTCACGATATTAGTCTTTAGGGAGAAGAGAGTGTAGGAAGTGATTGGTTCGAAAAGCAGAAGACTGAGTTCAAAGAGAGCTACGGTGAAATAGTTCCTGAGGGGAAGATAAAAGTGGTAGATAGACAGGCAGCACAGAAGAGGAGGGGAAAGTGCGTTGGTTTCCAGAGCAGCATTTCAAAAAATGAGCTTGAGACGACGGCATTATAATTGCTTACCGAAAATAGAAAAATAAAAGTGAGGGAGAGGGACCACAATTTCCGACATTTTTTATCACAAAACTTGTCTAAAATTATCTGGTACCAACATCGCAGAAGTCAAAAAAAACGAAAAAAACGAAATAAACCGATGCTCCATCAAGATGTTGGTTTTTGCATTGCGAGGATTGGTGAAGACGTACTAAATTACGTGAAATTGTAAAATTCGAAATAACGTGATTAAGCACTGCAATTGTTTTCTGCATTCGTTATTTTGTCTATTCGTACCTCTTCCATAACTTCTTTAATGGATCGGCTAGCAAAGATCAAACAGTTGCGCGCACGTGTTGCCATGTTTCGCTGAGGGCGATATTATGAGCGTAAGTTGTGTCCTGAATCTCTGAGCGCATGCGACCCAAAAAATATCCAAATATTGCTACGCCATCTTGTGGTCGACATCATCAAATAATTTAATCTTTTGTGTGAACAACGTTTTGCTGTGCGTCTAGCTTAGCGTAAAAAACTCTGAAAGCTCACGTGCAATGATGCCGTTTGCCTATTGCGAAAACAATGGAATGTTGGGAGTTCATTTTAAGAATTATTACTGAATATCGAATCGAACCGAAAGATTCGATCCGAATTTGAATTCGCTGAGGCATTGTTAGCAGCTGAGGATTATGTGTATGCCAGATGTAGTTCCCAAAAATAGCATTTTCTTTCCCCTTCAATTCAAATTCTGCCCATTGTTCTTGCATTTTTTGACTTTGTTCATAAACAGCGTAGGATCTTTCTCTTATCCGAATTTTCGACACATTGGTGGAAAACTGTTTTCCACTAGCATTGCTGGGAACTCTTCGGCCCTGCCTCCGTCTAATCATAAATCGTCTTTATTAAAACCGGATTTTAGTTCAACAACAAGGCCCGGCGACCGGAAACTTCACATTTCTAGACGAATGACTTTCCCTTCGTTTTCCTTATATAATCTTCGATTTTTATGTGCTGCTGAGGTCGCGTATTACATGGCGGCTACCATTTTAGATGTCTCAAAATTTCCTACTTTTCCTATCCTGTTGGATAAGACGCAGGTTGTCCTCGGTTTGCTTTCAGTGGGCATGTAAAAAGGTGAGCTCATATTTTTCTAGAAATTGTTTTGTCAGAAAAACAATGCACGTTTTGCTGAGAACTATAAGTTTTCTTTTGCTTACTTTATAAAATCTTTTCAGCTATATGCAATGCGGTAATACGAGCGCGATAAATCGCTTTGCTGATCTCTCTTCAACTTTAAGGTTTTTAATAATAAGGGAAGTTCATATTTCAGCAAATCGCTTCAGATTTTAAAATTCTGCACTGTTCGGCATTGCGTAGTTGTATTCAATTTTGCGATGGGTGCAAATTTATGCTGAATTCCTATGAGTGAATAACTTTTAAAGGGCAAAAAATTAACTCATTGAGGTGTGAAGTCGCGATGACTTTGTCTAGAACGCTCACTTCGTATTTGTAGGTATGTACGTGACTTTACGTTGGGCGTAATTAGGCTCAAAAATGGGAACGTTGACAAAAACGATTACCATTTGGTGGGAATGACGAGTGCTTCCTGTAATCTATTTCCTTTAAAATCAAATTATGCGTTCATCTCAGTCAATTTTCAAAGAGGAAGAATTTATTTAGTGAAATCAAAACTCGTGTATGCTTACTTGTGCATTAGTTCATTAATAAAATCCTTCATAATCTGTAGTGTCGATCCGCAACGAGCGCTGCAACGAAGGCCGATTACAGGATCGAAGATTTCTGTGTTTTCTGATGGGTTTTCACTAACGTTTTCAAGGTCTAGAACGTGCCTGAATTTTCATCAGAATTTCCTTTTCGGGTTTTAGCAGTTTTTCTGAAAATAAAAAATTTCATAGCATTCTCAACTGCAGTGTTGTTGTCATTATCAATTAGCGCAACTGGCTGCACACAGTGATCAGCTCTTTGAATTATTCTCTGTTTGGAGCGTTATTGGACCAATATATCAAAATAGGCATCTTGGCACTACCCAGTTATGCGCAGTTTGTTAGACTGCTCATTGTGTTTACATGTTCATGTCATCTGACGATGCTGACATGCTTTTTGTGAATAGATTGCGTGGTCCTTTGTTGTTCATGCTTTTCGCCCAATTCAAAAATTGATATTTACTCGGCGTTTGCGCTCCATCTATTTTGACCGCTCAGTGAGATGCAGAGTCCTTCTACGTTTCATCTCTGCCGTCCTCGGCCATGAAGAACGATCCGAAAGAAATGCAAATTGTAGAATCGTGTGGTTTAGAACTGCAAATATTTCAGGATTATTGTTTGAAATGTTGAATTACTCGCGAGTTTATTCAAAAATTTTGCATTTCCTGCAAAAATTTGACATTTTGATTCCTATCAGATTTTCTCGGTGTGCCCTTGGAAATTACTGATAGCCTCGTCACCATAACATATTGTCGTTTTTGAAAAATGTGTTTTTTAATCAGATGGTGAACGAAGAATGTTTGCACGGCGAAATTTCTTACAAGCTGTGCGGAGACTGGTTCACAATCTAGATTTCAGCACGAGCCACGCGTCCCTCTCTAGCTGGCTCGAATAACTGAACAAGGCAATTTAGGGTGTTTTTGGAAATTAACTAAAGTTGTTAAAGGCGAAAGCTCGACGATCGTTTGTCCATCGTTTCAGAAATGCTTTCAATTTGGGAAATTCTGAAGTGTTCAGTGAAAACGAAATTTTTCGGAGTGCTTTGCATGAGCGATTTTTATATTAGCTAACAAAAAAGCAGAAATTGCTTCGAAGTGTTCTCTTCATTCCCATCCATTTATCTTTGTGGTTTCCTCAAACGCACTCACTTAAGTGTCCGCATGAGCTCTTTGTTTATTTATTTGCTGGAAGAAATGGAATGAGAAATTTCACGTTCCGTTTCACCATTTCAAAGAAGAAAACAGAAATTTTTTTCCAGAAATTTAAAAAATGGGAGTTCAAAAAAATTGTTATTACCAATGAAGGCCATATAAACGTCCTCGTTTCCCGTCGCAACACCATAGCGAAAGTGAGTTCCATTCTTCTATGCATCATTTGTGCCAACTAATTTTATATGCTATTAAATGAAAACATTATACATAACCATTTGTACTATAAAAGGTGATTTGGCCGATTGTTTTGACTCACGTCATTTGTTAGATGTGTTTTCCTGATTTTCATTACATAAATACCGAACGTCCTTTGAGACATTTCTTGTCGTATTTGTTGCATTGCGTCAACTTTTTTCAAACTTCAAGAAGTACGTAAATCGTTGTTGACGTGCGACAATTACAAAAAAACCGGTTATCCTTTATTCGAACGTTAGGCAGTTCACGCAGTCAGTAAGTTATGCGCAGAACAGTGGCCACGGAAAATGTGATGAATCCCGGTTATGCAAATTGTAAAACGTCACGCATGTGCAGCTTGCAAGGAATAAATTACTAGCAAGATAATAAGTAGTAATTAATACGATATTTAGAATATGCAAGATTCAAATGAAGCTTGCAGCAAAGAGGGAAAGTGTTTTTGGAAATTATGGAAATTTTATGGAAAAAAACGTGCTTTTTGAAAAAGTTGGAAAGAAAACAATATTTAAATTCACTCTTAATATCTTAATACTAATCTTAATACTCTCATTTGTAATGGAAGATTGTCCTGTTTGAACGTATGCCGCTTTTAACAATCGCCTCCTCCGCAATGCTATTGGAATTGGCAAGGGCTTTGTTTTTTGTGACAACTAAGAAGGTTACTTGGATGTCTTTGCTTGCGATGACGACCAACTGGCACGTCTGCATAGGATTTTAAGTGGGGTCGGTTCAGAGGGAGTCTTCGAATGTTTCATATTTCACCGACTTCTCTCACCAACACAATCCATTGCACTCGCATACGAGTTCATAAACACATCCAGTTTTCATATATCAACTAAGTTTACTGGAGAGACAAATTGCGCATTGTGTTAGTGCGTAAGAGTATGCTAAATGTTTAAGAGACAAATCACTTAAGAAATAAATTTGTTACATGTTCACTGCGTAAAGCTTAGTGGGTGAATCACTGCTAGGTTAGTTGGCAATCGACTAAAGTAAACGAAAATATTGGTGCATGTGAGGCAACATTGAGGCCAGTGGGATTTGATACTCTCATCCTTTTTGGGTCTTCTGCAGTATTCTGAGCGATTGTTGAGTACCATCAATGGTCGTTCTGCTTGGCAATGGTCTGTGCTAGTTTGCTTGGCTCTGTTTTCAGTATTTCCAACGAACTGTCTTCGCCAGAAAGGGCATCCAAATAGCACGTTTATCATAGAGATCAGGGCCTTCGCCGATTCCAACAACACAAAACGAGGAAGTAACAAGAATTCAATTCTTAATTAATAAAAGGATGGATTAATTAATTGGTCAGGGCGCTTAAATACTTAAAGTAGCTTCGCATATGGTTATTTTTCTTCACTGCCTTCCTTTCAAACTCACTTCACGCTCTTAAAAAATACTCGTAATTCTCATTAGCCTCGACCATCTCTTCCATGCAGAACAAACATATATTGCGCTAATATCTCTTCTAAAGTTTCACAGCCAAGATGCATAAACAGGTCGCCACATTCCCCGCTGGTATTCTGTGCTGTATATACTAGTGCAAAAAACACCGAAACGTCCACTAAAGGATTCGATTGAGTGCGACTCGTTTTCGTCAACGACAAGATTAATGTCATATGTTTTTTGAAATATCACTATGTAACTTTCTAAATTTTAATGGACTCTTCACTTTCCTAGTTGGCTGTTCGAGATTGCTTTGATTTTATCTTTACATACAACCTGACGTCGATTAGCGCATTTAGTTTTGTTTCAATGTGCTCTGGCATTCCGACTTAAATTATTAGTTTTGTAATTTAGAAAACTAGAAGTTTACAAATTATTAGTTTTGTTTTGTATGATCTACAAAGAGTGATGGCAAGAATATATGGAAACGGTCTACGTAGACTGAGAAGCATGAGTAAGTAGTAATAAAAAAAACGTTCGTAATATTTCGGCCATCAACTTTGACATTATTTACGAAAATAACACGTCAGTGGTCGTCTTTCTTTGAGGTGTGAGCATCTATCCTCTGTGTTCAATTTTAAAAATATTCTTTTAGTTGCGTGTTGGTTTTGAAAAGTGCTATTTGACATTCCCTATTGAGAAATTAATATTATGCCCTTTTCAATATATATTCTTCCTTATTCTTTCTCGCTCTCTCTCTCTTCCCCCCCCCCTCTCTCTCCATGCTTATGTAATATCCGACTGGAGTGTTTTTTTTGCATTTACATACTGTTCTTAAGCCAGCCAGATGAGTGTACGTAACGTTAGTTTTGCTCACGAATAGCGCTTGAATTGATTGTGAATGACGATTCAGTTATGCGTATATATAGTGATGAAAAACTCATTAGGTGTGAGTGAAGCACGGCATGTATGCCTCTTGCTCACACCACTTATGAGGTTCTTTCTCTCCATAATTTAATTCTTTCTTCTTCTTTTCATAGAATTTTTTATAGCGGCAAACTTTATTCACTTCCGCATATCGCTCGTATGCGTCATTTTTCAACGTCCATAAATACTTTTATTATTTTCTTAATTGTCCATGTAATTAATTATTTATTCATTTAGATCATTCACACCTCACCAATGTGTACTGTACTTCACTCATTTTGACGGTGGTATTGAACGAACGGTTTATTTAGATCAAAGAGCTTTTCCTTGGCTTCCCTTCTATTTTCGCTATAGTGTTTTGTGAGAACAGCGATTAATGAATGGTTGTCGGGAAACTTCAGCGGTATTTCGAAGAAGTACGACGGATGTCGTGTTAGAAGTGAATTGCGATCTTGTAAGCATTTTTTAAAAAACTGCACTACACTGACTATAAAATTCAAATGTCAGTTAATCCTTCAAATCCATTTTCTATCTTTTTTTTGTTAATTAAATGCCAACTCGGCTACGCATAATTCAGCTATATCAACAACGAGTCGCTATTGTGATGATCGTGAAATTATGTTTGTTGCTGTGGCTGATCGAGTTACGGTGTTGCTGTGGCTGAAATGAGTTAGGCAATTAGGAATTTCAAGTGCTTGGAACTAATATGACCAGTCAAACGTCTACGATATGTTTAAGAATTTCAACTTGTTCTGAAAAAAAGAATTGAGCCACGTCGCCTTATGGTTGCATAAACTATGCAGATATTAATGAACATGTTCAATGACGCGTAATTCGCATTCGAAAATCGTAGATCTCCGCTGTTATGGAGTTATGGTTATGGTTCTGGGAGGCCTTTTCTTGCATGATCCAATTGTGAATTCGAAGAGTAAACCGGAATGTTCAGCTAAATCCTTATTAGAAAATGCGTTTATTCAAGAATTTCAGCTAGCCACGCTGTGATGCTGTGACCGCGTTACTAAAGGAATTCATATTTCAGCTGATCGTGATACTCAAGTATCGTTAACAGAGATTCATAATCAAATCCAGCATTAGCAGTCTTAAAGATACTGTGGTTTGTGGAATACATTTGAAGCAAATTTGAAAATTTTCCAAAATTCTGGTTCGAACCAAAATTCATTAGTATATTAGGCCTTCTACCGTCCAGTTTTTTGCGTCGATCATTGTTCGACTTCCAAAGAAATGCGCAAGTTCCCTTCGGAACGAGTCCAATTCCACTTCTGAGAAATTTCAGGAAGCCTTCCTTGAATGAACTATTTCGGGCATAGTTCAAGTTTGAGGGATTACTGTAAATAACATTATCGCTGCGGTGTGCATGAAGATAGTAGTAGTCCCCATAAGCTTTCATGCATGCAAATTCCGTAAGCAGGCTAGTTAAGCACATTGTAAAATGTATTATATCGCAAATAGTTACGGTTTTCGATCAGATCAACTACGTTACTAACAGCAAGTTAGATGACGCGTTTAGAAGTTGTTTCAAATAGAGTGCTGCAGTTAGAAGATACGAATCATAGTTACGACGGCATTTCCTAGAATTATACGCTAGCTTCGGAGCACGTATGCGTTCCCTTCTTTTCTATTTATATATATTTCTGTTTCTTGGCTATTTCAGCTGGCACTAAATGTTAGCCTCAACGGTTTTCCCTAACAACTTTATAGTTTCAAACTTACCTAGAACGTCGACCTAGTTCCATGTGGTGAAGCGATGGATAACAGGAGAAGTGCTTAAAATAACGTCCTCTTTTTATGACTGCCAGCTTTATAGCCGCAGTGTCTTTGCTGTTAAGATGGATGGTAAGATGAACAGAATGCACTGGGATACAGCTGACTGTTCTTGAATAATTGTCATTTACATACAAACAAATTTTGATTTGGATATTTTTATTGCGACGGTATATGCTACGAGCTTTTAGCTTAATTAAAAGAGTTCGCAAAGAAATTGCACCAACAATTGATTTATGGGCGTCAGTTGAAAACTCACGAAACCTTAAATGATGCGTCTGGGTTGTTTAAGGTTGTTCCATTTATGATCCTCCAGCATTTTGGGTTCAGAATTAATTGCCTCAGACGGCGTGTTGTTTCTTAGCAAACCATGGAACAGTAGTTCACATAGACCGGAGACGAATGGCGATCCGTTCGGCATAGCTTTATTTTTTTTATCCTCATGCGTTCACTTTTCACTGTGGCCATGTGAGTTGCCTTCCTTAATTTAGAAGGCTTTGAGACTTCATGCGCCCACACGTAATAATATTATAAAATAGATTCAAAATATATATCACTGGTGAACGAACTCTGTTAATCGAGACATACTTTGAAAAGAGTCTCATGCTCATAGACATAGACCTATCCTGTCGGATTCATGATCAAAAAGGTTGACTGTTACATTGAGGTGTTCCAGTCATGCCTTGAGCTTTCATGTCAGTGTCACCTGGCTTTATTCGCCACAGCTTTGCACACATGGGCAACAACCATCCAAATGAAGAGATCAGGGGAGGAGCGACCTGCAAACTTCAGCATTTTTGAGCACTAGCCCGCCTGCCTTGACTGCAGCTCACCGGTGATGTTCGAATCATTCCTGTTGCTAATGTTTCTGCGTCATGCGTCTGATGCAACAGTTGTTGATCATGACCCTACTTTTTCCTCTCTCAAGTGCCCTCGGTGCATGAATGTTTTTCGTTCGTCATACTAATAAATAATCAATCAAAAAGTCAGTAATAAAGCTCAACACTGAGAATCATTTCTGGGTCATTTAATTTTTTTTGAAGTATAGAGACGTACGTTCAGCTGCTTCACCGCCCCATTCATCCCTTGTTCCGTTTAACCGATAACAACATGCGTTACACATGACCACCGAAACCCAAATCAGGAATTTATTGTATGGTATTTAGCTTTGAGGACTGTTAAGATCATGATCGGGAACTCCTTCAGCATTTTTGCAAGCACTAAGGTATAAAGCACTTTCTCAGTGGCTCCGTCCTTCGACACTCAGAAGAGCTGAAATCAGTGGAGGATCCTCACTTATTGTTTTTTCATCCAGCCATGGCGTTGTTTTTGCGGACGATGGGATGGGAGATTTTTACAGGTCACTTCTCTTCATGTGGATTTAGTGTGAAAGAGAAGGGGTGAGTGAGAAATTATGGCACTCGTTTGCGAAGTCAGTCCTGCTGCTCGTCATTCTCAGATCGTTCCTATCCAGTATGGTAATTATAAAAATTTCCATATTATGAAGTATGAAAATTATGAAATCCTCATATTGTGAAAATATTGTGCGACAATTATGTGAATTATGAAAAAATATGAAAACTTCAACAAATGCGTTGGGAAAATTTGTGTTGAATCTGAACAAGCTTCGTCGTTAGAACAGCACCGAGATTGTTCAAAATTCGTTTATTTTCACGAACAAATAAATGCCACTGGAATTTTTCATTTCCAAGCGGGATCTTGTTTAGTTGGTCTACTGTTCTACTCCTAAGCCCTTCTTCTCCCTTCCCTTCCGTCCTCCCCCCCTTGCCTTCCGACCGTACAATCGTACAATATCATTCTGCTTTATAACAGTAGTCCTAATGCTGGAACCACGAGCACGTTGGCTGCATTCCGTTACTACTACTTTTGTTGATAAATGAACAGATGAACTCAACGCCTCCAGCAGTCCCTCCCCTCCCCGATATCCACCTCCTTTAACCTCTGGATTTGATTGCGATCTTAATATTCGCAGAATGTCCCCTTTTTTTCTCCTCTTTATGCCTCTGTTCGTGTGTTCTTTTTGGAAGTAGCTGCAACCACAATTCGAAGTACGGCTAACATTCTCCATCTAAGGTATTATAAACTCGTCTGTGCAAGCAGTGCTCAATAGCCTTTGCATTGTTAGATTCAATTGGATTTGTGATCACATTTTTGTGATACCAAACAGTGTGGAGAGGCTGTTTATTAGTACATAGTTTGAAGCAATATTGGTTCTTATACGAGCCGCACTGAGTGCTTATTTGGTAGGAATTGCGTTTTTTGCTCATGTACGCGTGTGTTGTGCAATATTGGTCCTGTGAAGAGCTGCTCTCATTTGTAAGTGTGGTGAAGAATTGAATAGAAGAGTTCGAAGAAGCAAATAGCATAAGCTGATGGTTGATGAGATGGATGTCGAGTGTCGTGGAGTGGTGATGTGAATGAAACGCTAAACGATCTGCCTCGTTGGGCGGTTCAGTCATGAGCGATACGGAATATTCGCCTCATGAAACCCTCGTCGCCCACGGTAACCCATTTTTGTTGTTTTATATCGTCGACACAAAATAACCCTCATTCCTTCCCACAGTTTAGGTGATGTTATTGTGCCATTTCATAGGCACACATTGAAATGGTCACCGGTGTATGCTTTGGTCCTTGTGTTCACTGCTTCAAATTGTATATAATAACATAACTCAGGAAAGGTGCGGTTAAAAATTCCGTAGATATGTGAATGTCCAAGACGGATCGGATCGTAAACAAAAGTGCGATTGGACTTTTTAATTTCTGGACGATTTTTGGCGAAATATGATTACTTCTTCGGAAAGCAGAGTTTAAATTGGCCATGCGTTGTCTTTAATCGCCTACTCCAGAAGAGAAGAAAAAGGTTTGAGGGCTTCATTTCCCCCCCCCCCCCCCCCCCCCCCCCCCCCCCCCCCCCCCCCCCCCCGGGGGGGGGGGAAAAAGAGAAATAGAGACAAAAATTGCTTACTCACCCGTCCTCCTCACTAAGGTGGGGGGCGGAGTGTTTCACGATGTTCGAACGATCCATGTGTTACATGATTTAAAACATCCGCATTTTTTTTATGTACGTGAACTTGTGAGCAGTCCCCGAATTACTGTAGCGAAACCAGGGTGTCCTTGGATACTGTAGCACCCTTATATTTATTAGTCTTGATTAGCCTAGTGATAATTGCTTTGCCAAGTGTACTATAAATTGAAGCCTGATTTTTCACTATTTGTTATGATTTGCTGGATAGCTATATCGAAAGCAAAATTTAGATAGGCATGAAGCTGTTTGCGACCTAAGCGAACGATTGACAATTATCGATTACAGTTCACAGCAACTTTACCACTCACCAGTTTGAGTCTAATTTGTTCGTTTGTAGAGGGTACACGCAGCGGACGGGAAACTGTGACTGTAACGACCGAAGCAAATGGTGCTAGTGCAGTTGTAATAGGCAGGAAGAGGCGGAAGGCTTCCTGGAAGCGATCCAAACATATGCCATGCGCCGTGCTCGTTATCATTGGTCTTGGAATATGCCTCCTAATCACCATTCTTGGTAACCTAAATCGTATTCTTCATTTTTTGGGTATCTTGAAACTTCTGAAACGAACTGGATGTGTGAAAAAAAGAGCAGTGCTCTCAGCGTTTTTAGCACTCGTGATAAGTAATTTGTGGCACTGACGAGAATGGCGAGCAGTTGTTCGGGTGTGTTTATTTTGCTGCGCCAGATTCTTGTCTTTCGAGAAAACGGTAAAGAAGCTTGAATACCTGCAGCTTATTTGTTTGTAATTTGGCTTTAACTGTTTTTCTTCATAGAAATCAGTACTTGAACGTTTTTAGTCGGCCGTTTTACAAATTATTTTTTCATCACACATTCTTCAATAGGCCCACTTAGAAAACTTTCATTTTTGTAGCCTTATGGTGGTGAAGTTTTCGTGACGATGAAACGTCATGAGGCTGGTATGACTTGTACAAAAAATCGATAGCAAACTAGCATTGACTAAAGAAGCAGCTGCTTTTTATTTGTGCTTATAATCGAGTTTCTAGGAAGCGAAATCAAAATCCGTTAAACGGACTCTGAATTCGAGATATTGTCTTATAGTTGTGAACAATAAGTGAATTTCAGTATGTATTATATACGAAACGATCCGGTCAGGTGCCGGTATAAGGCGTGGCAGAAATCAAGGTTCTCTATATCAGAGTGATGACGATATAAAATACCATATGCAGATTGTCGATTATGTTAACAGTTTACCGAACTCTACGTGGAAGGTGTTTCTAATTACACTTTTACGGTGTGGTATAATGAAGTTTTGATTGAAGTGAATGGGAGTGAGCTTACTGGCGATTTCTTGATTGCCGAGGAAAAAAGGTCTAATCGTTTTTTTTTCTATTCGTCATTGACTAAGTCATAAGGTGATTGTATGTAGGAAGATTAAATGCTTCAGTTATAGCAGTATTTCCGCAGGGAATTTATCATTTTATGGCAATTTAGTAATCGTCGTTGGCTAGGCTGCTATCGAGCAGAATCGTGCTGGTAACTGTGGCAAAAGTACGCCGATGCATTCATTCTTTTTAAAGTATCGATACAAGCGAAATTGAAAAATATAATTGAAGTGGGATAGCATATCGAGCATTAAAAAGCACTACTAAATTCGGTTCGAGCTGCTAACCAATTCGGTGCCTGGTAGTGCTTAACTGATTTCCTTGGCGAATAATGTGCGCTTTACGTATGAAATGTCTTCGTTTGCCGTTTCAACAAATGAACTTTTCAAGAGAGGCCAGCAAATAACCTTATGTTGGAAAATTATGGTAATTTCAGGCGAGATATAATCGATTTGCGTCAAGGTCAAAGCAAAGCCAACAAATGGATATGGGCGAAATGGCGAAAATCGCGGACCATAATCAGCATATGAGCGAAGAACATCTCTTCGCCGACACAGAAGCTCATTTAAGGGTGAGGAACTCATGCTTTTCTATGTACTTGCTCTCAAACTCTATGTACTAACTACCCGAGATGGGGTCGGAACAACTTTTAGGGCAAGTTCATATGCAGTCTTATCGAGCATTAAAACTGTGCAGTATGTCAAGAAGTGTTTGGGAACCACGGGTTTAGTTTTAGCACTCTGAGTGAGCGCACTCGCTGCGGAACTGCTTGCATCGCTGGATGTCCAAGAAATTAATGAGTTGAAGGGCTAGTAGCTCACAATAAGAGACTGATGACGTTTAGTGATTTAAAAGAATTGGGCGGTGCTTTTTGAAAAAAAAAGCATAATGGCCATGCTAGCAATATACATTGCAAAAGAGTGTCCTAATAAAATGACGTACTGCCTCGAATGAAGTCGAATATATATCCCCTTCCTTAATGCTCCCTTCCCCCCACAGCTCCTCATCCGGCCATCAAAACAGAGCCTATTTTAGGCGCATTTTCTTTAATTTCAGTCATGCGGTGTAGGAAACGGAAGTCAGCAAGCTTGACTAGTCAGTGCTGGCGGTATATGAGTGTCGAGGGTGGAGGGGGGAGGGGAGGGAGGAGAGGGAGGAATCTTAACGTTGTGCCCATCTTCTTTGCACAGAAGGAATTTGTTGACGTTATGGTTAACAACTTGCATTTTTTTAAAGCAAGAAAATGCTTAAGAAATACAATTATCAATAGTTATTAATGAAGTGCCGGCAATTTGTGAGAAAAATTCACCGTCATAGATAGGATTTTTTCTTTCTGTTGTTCTCGAATTTTCCCACCCCTTCCCGCCGTCGAGCTAGGTAGGGCTAACATTGTACTATAGTCCTTTTGTAGTGATGCAATCGTTGACTCACCTACGGTAGTGAATCACACATGCCTAGCCGTAAAGTTCAAAAACGAGCAACTAGCGTAGAACGCACATAGCCGTTGTATTCTGGTTTAAGCGTCCCTTCCACCTCCTTTAGCAAAATCGCGGATTTTTATAAACCATGATGGTCTTTTACACAGAAATGGTATTTATCATGAAATCGCTGCGCTGAATACATAAGTATATTAATGTTCCCACTGCATCGAGACAGCTTGCAAAATTAACTTGCTCCGCTGACTCGTTAGCTGCGATAGCAGCTGCGGGAGGCGAAAAATGAGCTTCAACTAATCATAATTAGGTCCAAATTGGAATGCCATATTGAAAATGATCGGACGATACGCAAAGAGTTCGCTGAAGGGATAATACAGTTTGCCTCTCATTGCTTCGCTCAAATACACTGAAGCCATTGATGATGCAATCTTCTTTGGCACCATTCTCACCGGGAATTGACGGAGCGCATATCAAGTTTAGCCTAGAAAATTAGTTGGACAACTGTTTTTGCATAATTGGCAGCAAGAACTTTATGGAAAACGACCGGTAAAATTTCTGCATGATTAGCGCCTAAAATGCTCATAAAAATAAATATGTAAAAGGCGTGAAGAACCCTGCAAATGAAAAAGGAGCAGATTTTGGTAAGTGTGAGTTTTTTTGGGAAACAATTTTCTGCAAAATCCATCTGTCAATTAATTTATTTATTTTCGTTTCTCTTCCCTTATTTATTGCCAAAACGCTTGGCTAGAAAGTCAGTGCAATGGTAAACGTACGAATCATAGGGACATGTCACATATGATAAAGTGCCATTCGGACGGCAGGCGGATGTTTCCAAATTGAACAGTATTAATCCAAATACAACCGCTCGGGATTGCTCATCCGCATAAATCTCAAAATCTAGTATTTCAGCAAATGGCAACGTCAACCCGGGGGGAAATGTCTTGGATAAAATATAATGAATCAAAAGCATCCTCATATTGTATGTTTACTAGCACTTGATTCAGCACTGAGTTTCAAAGCCATAAATCGCTTCAGTTCGGCAAGTACACATTTTTTTTCGTTTTTCATTGACAATATTTTGTTTAGGAATCTCATAAATTAAACCTGCTTGTCGTTTCAATTTCGAAAAATTGAGCAGCTGCTATGATTCCGGAGCCTTTGGATGCAAACATTCTGCTCGCACCTGAAGGCCCCGGAATTGAGGTTTCAGACGCACCTTTGTAGATGATGTCACATGCAGCTTTTTAAACATAATCCGTTCAGATCATACAATTCCACTTTTACTTTTACGTCAGTGAATACGGTCCCCATTTTCAGGGTTGAACTGTATGTTGCGCATTTTCTCCTTTCACATCGGAAAGATGACATTTGCCTTATTTTAGAAGCTATTCAGCCGTGCGTGTTCAACTGTGTTTCTCGCACTTTTATGCCTTTTTACTAACCCTTCTGCGTGCTCATGATTTGTATGGCTTTTGCATGAGCTTTTACGCAAATGCACAAGCGATTTTAAGTTATAATATCCAATTTGTGACCTCTCGACGAATTTATTAAGTGCGTCAAAATTACGGTGATGGCTGTAATGAATAGCAAAAAAAGCAGTTTTGCTTGTACAAATAGTTTCTGAATAGACTTTCTAATAAATGATGTTGTGATTGAATCGGGCATAAAAGTTCATTGAAGTTTTCCGAATATTGCGAATTGGTCTTGACATGATGGTTATTCACACGCGTTTAATTGAATGATTCGAAAAGAATTTATTGTCGGACGATCAAACATGATAAAATCAATTCAGAACGTGTCACCATCGTCGAGACTGGTTCGGCAGGTTTAGGGGTAATAGAGCCCATATAAAATTCTGTTCTGATAGCATTCGGACAATTAGACAAGACCGTCTAATTTCAGGCTTTGAAACGGCATCTGGTAAAAACGCCTACGAATTTCGATTCTCGTGAGCGATGGCCTTTGTGTTGGTCGGTACATCAAGTGGCAAATCAGGGTGGTTGTGGCTCATGTTGGGTTTGTTTATCATTCATCTATTTCACGAAAAATTAATGCGTAAGTTTTCAAAAGGTGATCGCGTTGATTAGATGAATGCTAATGGGAACTTGTGAAAAGACTTTGGCAGGACAGCGCTTTATTGATCATTTTTGTGCAATTATTGCAAAAGTTTGCTGCAACAAATTTGCACATTTTTGCACGCCCAAAAAGTGCAAAATTCGTGCATAAATTTTTGCACGTCCATATAGTGCAACAATTGAGCAAAATGTTCGAAAGTATGACAACAAATCTCAGTGCGAATGGTTGATGGAACCTTTGTGACGTGCCGCTGATGTGGCATTCAAAACTTTCCAATGTTTTGATTTGTTTTAGTAAACATTCGCTGCGATTTTACAATCTAGTAAGATTATGAAATTTGTAGAATATCATTGAGATGAGGTTATGCATTGTCTCATCGAACTTGAAAACTGAAAAATAAACCACTTGAAAAGTCGTGAATACTATAAAAGAGTGTAGCGATAAATACTGCAAAAGAAAAACGCTTAAGGGTGTAGAAGGTAATTCGTTTTTCAGCAAATGTTTGCAGTCAAAAGCATTTCTATGTGGATCCTCAATAATGATGCCTCTCCGGCGCATATTGAACTACCAAACTTTTAATAAATTTTGAATACGTTTTCTTATATACTGCTGTATAATAACTATTAATCACATTTCCGCATTAGTTTCCGATCGTAATTGTGCTTCTAGTCAGCCCATTATAAAGGTGCTCAAGCGACTTCCAAACTGCTTTCTAGGCGATGTCAGCGACCTCAGTAATGTCAGATCGTATATGCATTGGTTCGAATTATACAATTCAATCACAAGTCTCAGCACAGGATCTTACTTCTTGTTGCTCTGAATGCGGAGGGTATGCTGTTCGCATCACTCGCAAATATCCCTTCGCAGTGACTTCTAAAAATATATCAGCGGCGTTTTTGTCTAGCTCATCGAAAATGTGCTGTGATTTAATGGATAGCATTTTATTCCCGTCTTTTTTTTGAATGCACATCGTCGTTAAAAACAGTTTTATAATCTTGCATTCAAGAAGTCATCCTAGAAAGTCAACTCGAGTGCCACAAAAAGTTGAGCTACTAAATTTGATGGGTGTCAATATATGTCTGTGCTAAATCAAATTACGAATTGTCTTACCACTTTTAAATTACTCATAAACAGTAAGCGAATTTAGTCTTCCATCAAGCCTGAATGGTCGTATGAATCAAAAATGAATAGATATTCTATTATTTGTTAGTAGATTATGAAACGGGTCGGTATGATGAGTAGAGTTGCCAAAACGCTTATCGTAACAGCCGTTGGCAAACAATGCAACTTGCAATTTAACCTGCTGACTGTTTTTGTTAGCTACTGCAATGGCACCACAATCGAACATATGAAAGAGGAACATCGATTCAGTTTCTGAATATCGTCGAGGTGATTCCAGAAAAGTTGATGGAAGAGAGTATTTGTTTTTTAGATGTCAAGGTTCGCATTGGGCTCTTTCGGCGTTTACGCATTGGAAGGAGCACGGCATCGTTACTGGCTAGTTTACTGTTAATTGTCGTAACGTTTGTATTCGAAAATTCGCATCAGTCAGAGCAACGTAGCAAAATAGCAAAATTTTTTCAAAAAGTGAGTCGATCCGTGCAAGAATCAGTATTGAGAAAATACCCATTTCAAACAATTCAAGAAGGTCGCCGCAGTACGTTTACAAGAGAAGATATTATATGAAGAGTATTTTTATATCATTCGGTATAGCCAATAGTGAACAAGAGGGGAAAATATCGAAATGGATTTAAATTGAAAAATGGAAACCTACCGAATTCTTTGAGTACTACTCATTGGCGAAATTCGGCTAACGAGGAGTGGCATTTGCGCATTCAAATACAACGATCCTTCACGTAATAATATTTGTTTAATGGAAAGTATTTTAAGGCGGAAACTATGGCAGCTTTGAAGGCTGTAAACCATACGTTGTGTCACCTGACTGTGGAGTTCCGTGTTCTGTGGATTTCTATCAGAAAGAGAATACTCCACACTGCGAGGAAGTCTGCCAAGATCTTTACGAGAAGCGATATAGCGATGACCTCACCAAAGGTCTGATTCGAAGTGCTTCTCGCCAATCAAACCATTTTTCCGTTTATTGACTAGAAGAATAATTTTAAAAAATTTTTAAAATTTTCATGATTCTACAAGGAATTTTGAACTGTGGCTGCAGCCATCATTATGAAATATGACTCATATCGTTGTGAATAACAATTTTAAAACCGAAGATTTCAGTAACGACTTCTGTAGATCTGCTAATATAATTTGTGCTCATCCTGCATTTGCCAGAAGCTCGCTATAATTCCGCGTCATCATCTGAAGAATGCTACAAAAAAAAGCTGCAGTAAATAGAAGAAAATATCAAATCTAGCGCTAAGCAATTCGACAAGTACGAAGTTGTTCGTGCCTTTTCTCATGTAACGCTCCATATTAACAAAGCCGAGTATGCTTCTCGGTTGTATTGGATTGGCTCGGTAGAGTGAGGCAACAAGTACTTGAAAATAGAGTGAAATGAGTATACAATTTCGCCAATTGATTGCAACACGTTTGCGTATAAACTTATAGGCCGTTCGGCTTATTGGATTCGAGCGGATAAAGGAAGTAGCGAAACGACACCTGTTGTGCTATCGACTATTCGAAAAATAATCGCAGAGGGTTATCCGTTTATGTTTATTTTCTTAATTTTTCATTCTTTTTATACACACATGAAAGGTGTTTGCGCATTAAAGCATTGGATATGGTGTGCGATAAGTCCAAATAGGGAAATGGAAATATAATTAAATGATGAGTTTCAAATTTTGATTAAGTCACTTATTAATGCTTGTTGGCATTACTTTTGAAAGCGTTGTTTGCGTATTATCTGAGACAGTTTTATGACTATTAGCTAAGCAAGACCGAACTCTTTGAAAAAAAAAAAGTATTCCATGATCAAATGCCTTTGTTTCTTATTCATATTTTGTTCATAAGGATAGCAGTTTTAGGGTGAATATCGTACAATAAAGCCTTTGAAATCCGTTTTTTTTACCATCGCGACAGTATGTTGCTGATAGCGGGACCAGGTAATCCAGGTAATAGGGGGTTGGACAAAAAAAACTAATTAATCAATGAATGTTTTTGCTTTCTTATTGAAAGACGCAGAATTTTTGGGTCTTTTTGCATTTCAGGTTTCTTTCGAATGACGCTATCAGAAGTGCCAGAAGAAGCAGTCGCCGGAATCGCAAACGTCGCAGATTAGTTTCATCGTTATGGGACGAATGTGCTATGCGTCATGTGAACAACAACGATCCTTTTTCTTTTAATGCCATCAACTCGCTTTAAAGTATTGACTTTACAGAAATCGTTTTTTTTTTTAAGAAACAGGTGCTTTATGTGTTTCAAGCAGCATCTATTAGATGTGCAGAGTGTTCAAAGCAAGACAAGTTCCATTTGATGAGGAAAAAGAAGTCGAACCATAAGAACCTCACAGCCTCACATTTTCTCGCATTACTCCGACAGCTCTATTGCTCCGACCCTTTCACATTCGTAAGGCCATTTACACTTTTTAAAAAATTATCCCCAATAATTCCGCTAGAAAAACGACGTTTTACGTTTCTAATGTTCCGGTTTCTTAAGCACTAATTTACAATTAGCCCTGTGGGATGCTTTTTCAATGGTTTTTTTTGGCACTTTTATATGTCTAGTGCATTCTGATGTACGATGCGCATAGTTTCGATGTGGTGCAGCCAACGACTGTCCAAGAAGAATGCTGCCTGCGAACTTAGGTGAATCTACACAGCTTATAGCATGTAGAGGAAACGCTCTCCTTATATAACCATATTATCCATTCCACTTCGAAAATAAATGAATTGTGGCTTATTTTTTCGATTCGATCATAAGTACCGTTGTATGGGAAATAAACCTTTCGTTTGATCGGGAAGAGTAAAGAGGGATTTCA
>JPKZ01000509.1:211496-224991 GCA_000803305.1 Toxocara canis
TGGAGGTGGAGGAAGTGGCGATGAAATTGGATAAAGAGAACATTGGAAAAAAGGTCGAAAGCTTTTTATCGTTGCAGATCACCAGCCGTTGAGGATTTCTTATCATGAATTGCGTAGTGATTTGCTTCGTATTCGGCAACATGCTCGGGTTGAAAACTTCTCTTCGTTTTTAACTGATGATAATTTGACTTTTGCATTTTTTTACGTTGCGACTTTTCAATGAATTATGTTATTGTGATGTTTATTTAATAATTGCATGCATTTTTGTATTATTAACGAAAATACTTATAAAGCGAGCGTCTGCCCAATCCATGTTTATGTTTGCATCGGTTCATCGCTTTGTTTAGCCCTTAGTCTGCGTAAGTGACAATCTTTGACTACCCTATTTACATTTTATATTTTGGAAAATTTTCACCCAGAAATTCTCTTCGAAAAATTGAATTTTGGTCACTTTTCAAAACATTAAATCGTATATTCTTGCACAAGCCCAAAATATGGTCAAACAAGAAAATTGGGCTTCTTACGTGTTTTTTTAAAAATACCTTCCTAACCGTTCAATTGGTATGATGCGGCGTACGCTACGCCACATCGTCCATTCGATGCTGCGTAGCAACATAAGCCACAGTGACTGATGAAATATACGAACGCACAGCTCAATTTGCTGCTCAACCACCGTGCGTACCCATCATACCGGTAATGCAGCATAAATTACAACAGTGCGCCATGTCATCCCAATCGAGCGCCTCCCTAAGCATTTTTGCTTGTGGGCCACAGCAACGTGCTGTTGAGTTCATTGTAAGCGATTTCCATTCAGAGCTGTTGTTGGTTGTTGCTCTGCGCATAATGCATTACTATTTATGAAAAAAAATGCATATATGTTATGGCGTTTCTATAAATTTTAAGCAAATAGCGACAAATAAAACCAAATTCCCTTACTCATACATGCCCGTCAAATTATGCAAGCATTAATCAGTGTTATGGGCATTTTCGATGAGCTGAAAAATTCACGATGCGAGTCAAGGCACACAAAGTCCTTCCATCGCATGGAACTATAGTACATCCATATTCATGTAGTAGACTGAAAAGTCAGTCATAACACAGACTGGTGATAACGCATTCCAATTTTTGTCGTCTCACCAATCGGCGTTGTGAATCTTCCGCCAAAATTTTCATATGCATATGCCGATTTGCATTTGCAAAAAACATTATGGTGCGTCGCGTACATGGCATGATTTCAAATGAGGAGTCAATGAAGGAATTATGCAATTCGGTGGATGTAACTGGCACTTTATAATGACCTAGTACACTAATTTCAAAAACAATCATCAAGGACAGGCGCGAGGCGAGGTAGGCCGCGAATTACTGGCAACTAAAACTCTAGAAAACTTGCATGTACTTTGGAACCAGTCCGATCGCAGGAAAAAACGCAAGAATTCCGCAAGCTGTTGGATCAGTTGGAATATAGATTTCATTACATGGAGCATTTTATGAAACTGATCTGCTGGGTGGAGTTGTCAAATGTCACATCACGCCAGCCACTTGGCGTATATTACAACTTATTGCTCAGAGAGGGCAGAAGGATTTTGAACCTCTTTAACATGCTCCAGTTTGCTCCAGCGACAACGTTCCAGTACAAGTGGCACATCTCCAGCACAAGACGAATCCAGACAGCCTTTATGTTTAATATATACCAAGGACCGAATTCTGGAGGGATATAACCGACAGACTTAATGGCGTCAATTCAGCGGCCCAAAAGCGCCTCCCTTTGATCGAAGCAAACACTTTGTGGTTCTTTCAATAACTCCTTCACTGATAAGGTGCATTTAGGTATTACATTCAGTTCTTTTGCTGTTGGCAATATTTGCAAGTTCTCTCGTCGTTTCCGCATTTCATCTGAAACAATCGAACTAATTATGTATAGCTTCAGCAGGCATTTTGTTGATTCACTTAAAAATTATAAGAGCTTATTCACTTAAAAATTATAAGAGCTTATTCACTTAAAAATTATTTGAAAACTATGTGGGATATAAAGTTAGTGGAACTGTATAAGAGAGAAGGAAGAATGAGTATGAAGATAAAGTAAAAATAACACGAACAGCTAGGAATAAAAATGATAAAAATGGAGGAAAAAATTACTATCTGCAAGGCAGCTGGGAAATCCGCATGCAGCTAATAAGTTTAAATCGTGTTTTTCATTAATAATTCCTATGTTTTCTATCTCATTTTTATTGCTTTTTTTCTTTGTTATTCACCCTCTTTCCCTACCCCTCCCCCTATCTTTCCGCCCATTCGTTATCCTACTTACTTTTCAAGTAGCCTTCCCTCCATAAGGTTTTATTAGCTAACCACAACAAAGCTGTTGTCGAAGCTATGCATAATGAACTCGATCGTTTCACTCTCTGATGCAAATAAAGTGCCGAAAAGTGTGCGAATTTTAGATAAACACCGCACATCAAATTTTAGCGCCCCAGTTTTCCTCAATACAAATGTTCGGAAACCTGCCGAATGTTTTAGCGAAGAATTATGGCAACAATTTCAAAAAAAAGCGTCCTGTATTCGCCACAAAACACAACAACATTAACCGACAAGCCTTATCAAAACCATGAAAAAGTCATTGGATAATATTCTTGAACAGTTTTTCAAAATGGCCATTTTAAGGACTCAGACTCATTACTAAACTGAGACCGATTATATCACCGCGGAATACTAATGTAAAGAATTAAAGGAAACACAACACAAAATGATATTGCTTGACGAAATCCCTACAGCATAAAAAATTGAATTGTTCCTCTTATAAAGATATTTGTTGCCTCCGTAACGGACCACGATATGAAGAAAGTCAAAAATTCCATGCGCCATGTCAATTTTCGATAGAGGGAGTTTATTTTCAAAGGGATGGCAGCGGGTTGGCTTGGGATTAACAAGCCTTGCACAGGAAAATGAATTACTTGCAAGTAGAATAACGTTTAGGAAAGAAGTCTCTGTTACTTTTATATTCGCACATGGAGTCCGGTAAATAATCTTTTCAGCGAATGCATAAAGCATTCTTTTCAACAAAAAATTTAAAAAAAAATTTCCTTAAGACAGTGTGAAAGCTACGATAAATAGGTTTGTCGTATCGATGTAGTAGTGTTGCTTCTAAACAAATTCATCTGAGAAATTATAAGCATAAAATCAAAACAAAATGATAGACTTTTTGGCGGCTCCTCCCACTTACCTCCGACTATGCGGCTGTTGCAATTCTAAACATTGTTATCGATGGTCATTCTACTGCCCATTTCGCTGCCATTCTTTGAAAGAATTTTCGCTATCAGACGTTGCCCACGATTCGCCGGGATTCTCATCATACATGGTTGCACATAGTTCGAGTTGAATAGCGATACTCTTCGTCTCATCTGCAAACATACCTCTGAATGTTCTGATTGGCCGTAGGCCCCGTGTTAATGTCAATATCGGAGTCGAGATATGAAATCATGAAGATCCATATTCGAGCAGATGCTCCACTTAGCTTAGCTACTGTGGGATCTCAATAACGTTTTTATACGATATCGATCACTCGCCACTGTCATCAGTAGGGTGTTTGCCTTTGCGTCGCAACTTTCCCTAGTTTGAAATAATGAATCAGAAAAGCTACTGCGATGAAATTTCGTAATCATAACTATGACGGTGAAGAATTCGAAACTGTTCATCACTGTATGGAAAGAAGATATAATTGTTCATTTGACACAAGCCACAGAAATTACTCCAAAACACCTAACTGGCCTCATATGATCAAAGATGTTCTATGCTCTTAGGTTTATTAAGCTGTTACTCAATGCGTAACCTTTCAGTGAGAATTGGTAACTAACAGAAAACATGCGCAAAAACCGGCGGAAATAGGCGCCATAAGCGGAAGCAGTCTTATCTTGATCTTGCCAACGAGTCGTTGAGCATTGCTTCGCCATAGAAATCAAACGTAGTTGCCCGGTCATCCACTACGCAGAAAAATCAACACACAGTCAAGCGTGCGTCTTTTTTGTTGTTGTTTTTTTAACATCGTGTTTGGATTGTTTTTTTAACACCGTATTTGGAACATCTACCGCATGCCAACCATTATGGCGGGCGCGCCTTCTCACTTATTTCAGTTGTTGGTCCCATCAGTTTCACTGATGCGGACCCGATGAGAGCAATTCCTCGAGTTTTTGGTCGACTACCCTCCCTCTCCGCCTCTGTCTTCCAGCTGGCGAAATGAGTCTTGATCCTTGCACCTCACAAATTCACCTCCAACACCCGCTTTTTAAAGCTAAGCCCCCAACTCTTTCTTATTTCTCGTCCAAGTTCGGATCCATACACAACGTTTCGTCTGAAAGGTCAAGAATTAGTATAAACATGAAGAATGAGAAAAGATCATACCATATTTGGACCTTGAATGCCAATTATTGCTTCGATTCCTGCCAATATGTCGTCTTGGGCCTAAATTTTAGAAAAAATTGTTCATTAGTGCGCAGAAATTTCTTCACATGGTCTAAAAGTTTTGGCCATCTACCCGTAACTTGTTGTGTGCCGATAGCAAAAGTTTCGTAACTGAGTATGAGCATAAACACTCATTCAGTGACAATCTTACGAAAATTTTATTCAAAAGCAATCTGATTTTTTGATAGTAAATAAAAATTCATTTCTATTCCGAGTTCACCGATGCTCATATGTAACGAAATTACTTACATCACTGAGAAGCTGCTCGGCGACGGTCGATTCTCTTATCTCTTCCGTTTTTACGTCTAGTAATCGCACGAGTGGTTTGATTGTTGTACCCTATAGGAAAGATCACTTTTAATACTGATATCTTCTGTAAGTAATTTCAAAAAAAAAGTAAAGCGGACATGCATGAATGCAGCTCATGCAGACCAACAAATTAAATTTAAAGCGAATCTGCGTATGGCTACAATCGATTCATAATATATTAAAACAATATCCATTTCGGAAAAACTGCAGCAATAATTTATGTAACAGAATCGCTTTAAAAAAAAATAATCGAAATGTTGTCGCATACGTAGAACTTTTGTTCCGTGAAAATGCTCACTCAACGCTCACTGAGGCCAACTTGTGCAGAATAGAGCGATATAATGTAAAAACAGAACGGTGGCCAAGCGAAGCGCCAAATCGAATTTTTTTTTTTCCAAAAATTGAGTACAAAAACGTATGGCAAGTTTTCTTAACTTGAAAACGCTGAAAAAAACAGTGAGGATTCCCGAAGCATATGATAACAATATGCATTCAAGCTTCATCGTGATTATAGTACCTAAAAAGGGACAGTACGAAACTATCGTTAAAGATATCCCTTTTTTGATTTAAAGGAAAATGTAGTCTTCGGAAATTAACCATATTCAATTCAAAAAGCATACCATTGTGGGCAGTAGTAAAAGTGGCCTATTTTCTGGGCAGTATGACCTCTTCATAAACTCTAGCTTGGATGCTAAGCTAAAATTTTGGATGAAAATACGAACTGTGAATACCTGAATGAAAACGGTAAATACGATAACGACTACAGTAGTTGAGACGAACATCTCTTTTGCCAAAACAGCATCCTTATCGAGCGTCATTGCAAGTCCATAGCAAATTGCACCACGCAATCCGCCATATGCCATTATGAACTGGTCAACCAAGCGAATTTTCTCAACGCGTTTCCGATTGGCCAGATACGTCAGCACATACGTTCCTGTAATGCGTATTTGCAAACGAGACCGTTGATAAACCATAAAAATATAAATGATCAAAGCTGTGGTCTTAGTCTGCCCATCAGGAATGTTGACAACCGAGAAGCTTATACAATGGCTTTATCTATTATTCCGGACTTTTTGGTGACGGGGTTGATTGCAGAAAGTCTGCATTCCTGAACGCCTTTCTGTTGGCTAGGACGATACGATACAATACTGCTGTTCAAAGCACTAGCCTTTCCACAACGTCGAGATGCTCAGACATTATTCGTGAAAATACCTAAAGGAAGTGGGTACATAGTGGTCTCGGAAGCGTATGGGAAATTGCGCATTTTGTTTAAGCAGTCCAGCAAGCATTCAGTTGGGAACGTGCGAACGTGTCAGTTAATATTTTTTGATGTGTTTTGCAAAATTACGATTCACAAAGCGCATTATGAAGACCTCGCGTCTATCCAAATGCATGCGAATGTATCTGCCTGGCCGCTATATTCGACGCGTGATTCACTAAAGCGAGAGTGATGAAATTTGATATGCAGGGTCCACGCCCTAAGGTCATGTTCTAGCGTGATTCCGAACTAATTCATTAAGACCGGAAGTTACACAAACTAACAAAAGTTACACGCGTTTTCAACCAGTCAAATTGCATATCTAGTCGACCCCGTTGCAAAGAAACGAATTTTTCGTAGGAGATCAGTATGAGGGGTTACGTCAAACAAAAGCTGAATATTTGACACTTCCAAATAGTTTGCAAAATGGGCTATTTCAAATGATGCGCTGCCAAGGCGCATACCATACCAACTCTCCGATCCGCTTTCCCATAAGCCTCCTATTTATTGCGTGCGACTGACCCTAGACTGTTTCTCTAAATCTCCATTCACTGCAATTTCAGCGTAATGTTGAAGTGCTTTAATACGATTTTACAGATCAGAAATGCCATGGCAAATTTCCTTCCGAGAGAAAACGGCCGCCGTACTTTATAGAGTCTACACTGCAAGTGTGTGGGTGGTGATGAAGACCTAAACGTTGCGTGCCTCAAGTTCGCCAAAGAAAATGCATCCATAAAGCTCTAGATCAAGGATGACCGTGCTTAGATGAGGAATAGGTACCAAATAAAAAGCGGAAATGGGTTTGTACAAACCAAGAAAACGACATAGGAGACATGCGGCCAAGGTGACAGCAATAAATATGATATCCCAATTGTGCTTTTTGGAAACTGTCGAGAGACCAAGGAAAACGAAGATTATCGCTTCGCAGCTGCAACAAACAAGTTATCGAACCTAAATGTTCACGTTTAAAGCACGAATAAACTTTGGACGCAGATGAGCTACAACGAAATGTCTAATGACCTGCAGGTAACTGATTTACCATTACACGATACCATTTGACGAATGATTTAACCTCAACACACAGCTCAGTGCTTTGTTAGCATGCTATGGACTCATTCTGGAGATATGTTGAAATGTTCTTTCGCCCAAAGAGTTTCTTTCCGATACTTTCGGCAGCTACAATTTCGTCGATTCGGTTTTCATCGATGCAGCTGGCAACCATTCTTCCATTCACCTCGATCTTGCGCTTGGCGCATCCAGGTGATCCCATTTAGGCGCACAAACCACTCCCTCCATCTCAACGTCTGCCTTCCCGGTTTTCTTCTTACATTTCGTGGACATCATTCACCAATCTGCTTCGTCCATCTATTGTCGTTCATCTTTGCCATGTGACCACCCCAAGTGTACTTCCTGGCGTACATTATTTCAAATATATCCTCCACGCTAGAACGAGATCGCAGGTCTTCATTGAGATGCTGCAACCTTTTGATGCCCACCATGCGTCGCTCCATGACACGCTGAGTTACACGCTAATTTTTGTTCTTCTGCAAGCGCTGTATTCCACGTTTCGCATGTCCATAACAGTACAAAGAGAATCGTGCTGTTGAACAACTCTGCTTTCATAGGCGGTGGCGTTTCCCTGTCCATGAGGATATCACGGAGCTTCGTGAAGGAAATTCACCCCGCTCTCTTCCTACTCAATTCCTCATTCAAATCATTGTCCATTTGTATCGCCTGCCCCAGACAGAGATAACTATCTATAAGGCCGATGTTTTGGTTTTCGAGCTTCATGTCAAACCCAGAGCAGTACCCATTCTTCATCAACTGAGTCTTGTCGCTGTGGATTTCCACCCCAATTGCCTTCGCATTACTGCTAAGTTCATTTAATATATCTTGCAACATTTGCGGATTCTCTGCGGTGGGCATCACATCGTCTGCAAATAAGAGCATTCGAAGTACTTCGCCTTCTACTCGAAAACCCTCTGCCGTATTCATATTACGCAAAAACCCTCAAACGTACATGTGAAGGCTTTTGGGGAACAAATATCTCCTTGCTTAACACATCTGTCGACTCTTATTCGCACTGGCTCGTCAAACAGTGTGATTTCCTTTTGTCAGTGAATCTTCAGTAATTTGGAAATCCATGGGATCAGTCCCTCGGTTCGATAAAGCTTGTAGTACGCCGTTTTGCTCTACAGAATCAAAGGCTTCCTTGAAATCTATGAAGAGTTGACGTAGTGAAATTTTGTATTCACTGCACCATTCAATCAACTTCGTTACGGCAAAAAAAAATGCTCACTAATTGAAAATCGCTTTCTGAAGCCTGCTCCGTTTCTTCCTGAACTTTCGTTGAGCGCACTTTTTATCCGGGAACAACACTGAAATGCGCTCAACAACAACACTGAAATTTGCTGCCTTCCACGAATGCACTGGTGCAAGTTCGCCCATAAGAACCAAGATTTGCCGAATAACCATAAGCAAAGCACAGGTAATGATGAACCAGTCCAAGGACGACGAGTTCCCGTAATCGTAAAATACAACGACATCGGGAAGAAAATGCATCATTACACGAATTTAAAAGAATTACATGAACATCATTAAAAAATTACATCATTACATGAACGGAGATTTTAAAAACGGAAAGGGGCGCATATTATTACAGGAAAACCAACCTTGACGACAGCGTTTTAAGAAAATATGTAACTGTGACGAGCGATTTTTCGGAAAGATTTCCTTTGACGTACCGCTTCATCATCAAGCCACAAACGACAATTCTGTAAGCACAATTTGAAAACCAGCGTGATAGCAACAATAAGATCTTGTTCCGTTTTTTGCCTCACCTACAATTCAAAAATCCTTCAACGCACAGCCGCAGCTGCACATCTATAAAAGTAGATACGGCTCTGTTGTACTGTGTATAGGCGTAAAGACAGTTCATTTTGGACTCGCTGAAAGTGAAAAAGGCACGGCCTGCAATCATTATGATCCGTTCATCGGCGTAAAAGTATGCAAACACTCTACTGGGGAAGGTGGTTTGGTTTAGGCAGGTGGCGAAAGGAAAATTACATGGACGCAGATTTGAGAGGATGAGGAGACAGGAGAAGAACATGTGCGGATGACTGTAATTTGTGGAATAAATATCTCATCTTGTTCCTTCGATCTTATCTGTGGTTATTCATACACGATAACAGTTCCAAACGCTAGCGTAACACCACGATGACTCCATTCACATAAGTCAATTTAATTTCAGTAATGCAATTGCAAATAACAATACAAGAAAAAAATTTATAATGTTTACTTTTCTTTTTTTTAATCGAAACGTCACTTACGCAAGGATTCCAGACATGTGAACGCTTTCGGAGATAAGATACGAAAGATAGGGAAAAAGTAGACAAATCAATGGCTGCACCACTTGAACTTTGTTGGAGAATCTGAAACTTTGAAGTCAATCAGAAAGATATCACGTGAACATTCGTTTGACACAAATATCAGTTAAGATGAACCTCAAATATTGATGCGTATGCAACGAGCGAAAGCTGTAAATAAGTACCTGGTTGTGAGACCAGTGATAGCAGCCCAGACCATTCCAATTGTAATACCTCCAAACGCCACCAAAAAGAACGATATGGAGGCCTTGATGAAATCCTCCGTTTCCAGTTGTTCCGGTCCAATACGAGCCATCGCGCCGAATGCATGATAAAGAACCTAAAGCAATACGTTTGCGACTGAAATGACTGGGCGTAAAAATTGGCGAGTGTAGGCACACTTTCCACTCCTCCGCCCCCTCCCCTTCCTTTGTCACTTTTAGCATGCGTTATTGCATCGATCACCTTATCATTAAAAAACAATTCCCAGTACTGGTGATTTTTAAAGAATACTACGCTCCTTTATTTATCACCTCCTTCCAGTTTTAGCAACTCAATGAGAAGGCTCGTTGAAGGTTGCACGTCTAAGCTCATGGAAAAGGCTCTTAAGAACTGGATAAAACTGGAAAGGATTCTTCGATTGGCGGCAAGAAACTGTGAGCATCAACGCAAGACGAATTGAGTGGCCAAATAAAGTATTGAGAACCGATGAAAATCGGAGACGTAGGACATATGCGTCATATCACATGTTTATCACTTGCTACAGTCGCTGAAGTTAGATTCGGAGACTCACAATGGTGACTGCATCGTTGAGTAACGATTCGCCAAAAACGCAAATATGAAGAAGCTTATTGACATTAATTTCCTCGAAAACGCTCAACACTGCGACTGGATCGACTGCTGATATTAATGTGGCAAATACAAGCAGGTCGACGAATGGGACTGACATTGAGTAGTACGGCGAAAACACATACAACACAACACCTGCAAAATATGCTGTAGCCCTAACTTGAAATATTTCGTTGATTATAAAACAAATGCGGAAATGAACAAAAGAGACTGATGCAAATATGCCTTTGCAATTTCGCTCAACAGGCTTACTGGTTTCAGAAATTGTCCATAAATAATGAAGCATTGTGCAGCAATGCATTCGCTTTAACCGATGGAGCCGTATTTCAAACGATTTGCGGAAAAAAAAACAGTCCTTATGATGCTTCGCTTTCACCTCGATCCTCCCAATCCCCCATATCGTCTAGCATTCAAGATTATTTCATCCCGGGGATGCAAAGAATTGCTGAGCCTGAATCAAACTGGCAGAGAAATCGAGGTTGAAATCAACCCTTTATAAATTCACCTTCAGCGGTCTGCAGATGAAGAATATCCCCACTTGTTTCTCAAGTGGATCTACGCAGATAATTCCTTGAGGTGTTTCACACGGTTGGTGAAAAAGTTGTTAGCAAGCGAAAAAAGTGCATCCATGTATTTTTAAACAATCGCCACCCCCTCACAGCCTGCACATAATGAGGCAGAGGATCGAGAATATTTTCCATTTGAATTTACTGAATATATCAGTTATTATACATTACATTGCTAATGAAAAAAAGATCGCTTTTGCAAGCTTCGTTATTGTGCTGTTTGCTTTAAAAAAAGAAATACCAATAGAAACGATGTTCCAAAGAGTGCCAACAACTGCATAAAGCGTTATAGTGCCGATATTGCGGAAGAAGGGTCTGTTTGGAAGGAAATATCCAGCTTCAAGAGCGATTGGAGGCAAGAGATAGAGAAAGAACAGATCTGCAATAAACTTCCCCTGCTTAGTCAAGCTCATATTCAACAAGCTGGTTGAGAACCCCATTACATCCATGGTTTATTGGGTACCAAAAAAGGTCAAACTACTGATGCACGCCATTCATGAGGATGTAACTTAATCAGTAGTGCTTCCCTGTTCCAAACTGCAATAACATCTACGATGCAGTTGCCAATAATAGCCAATAAAAATGACATTGTAGGCCGATCATCAAAGTTCTGAGTAATACTGTCGACATGAAGGCATTTTGCCTTTTCGACATTGACAGTCACCGTATTTTACAACGTTTTCGGCATAACTCCGCACCATATGAAACGAGCAATTCTCATGCTGGTTTCTAGAAAGAAGTGTTTTAGCGCCTGATATACACCAGGAGATCAACAAAGTATGGAACTTCTAAATAAAAATTTGCCAATGTAAATTTTTCATGAATTTCCAGAAGATTCGACTCTGTGTATTGAGGATTTTTATTGCGTCCGCTATAGATAATAATTTTCGCATCAGTCAGATAGAATGAATTTACAACGATAACACTGATCACCAAACGGTGGCGATCAACTACTGGCAGGATTCCTGGCCAGTTTTCCTCTCACATGAGTATCGCTGTTATTCACAGCTCGCATTCCAATATGCAGGGAAAATCTTGGCCTCGAAAAATCATTATTCTATACACACTGCTCTATACAGTCATGTAGCACTAGCCTTGGATACAAAAAACTGAACTGTTCGGCTGCACTGATCTCGACTCACTAAGGTGGTAACCCTCCGAGTGTGGCACACTGCCACTTATCATCGTTACCACTCGACAACTGCATGATTCACTTTTGCGCTTAATCATTTGGTAATTAAGAAAGCTGCTATGCTTTTAAACAGTGAATGTAAAAGGGTCATAACCGTTTAATTATGCAGTGCTTGGCAATTGGACAGCAGTTTAGCCAGAAGATCATATAGTTTGGCTCCATCCTCTTACATAAGTTCAACTTTCGTATATATTACCCTCTAATGCTGTCCAGTACAATGGGAAGCGAAAATGGTTCGCTTTATTAAAGATGGCCTTCAAGAGAAGCGGCTGCCATATTATTTCTAAATCTAGAAGGTCATTGTCGGCGTACTGAAAACATTTTATATCGATATGAATATTTGAATTTCAGTTTAAGTTAAGAAACCACCTTTCCGACAACAGAGAAGGAGTGAGCGGACAATTTATAACTGCTAATCAAGAAGCATCAAAACGTAACCTAGAATTGAACATTTATAAAGCGCAATCCGCTCAAATCACAGGTACCACTATGAGTCCGAATTGTGGTTAGGGTTCTCAATTGCATTCAATTAATATTCTCAAATTTTAAACGGTTACCGGGATGAAGGTAAACTTCGTGTGGCCAAAAACGGTCTAAGACAGCGCCAGCTGCCAGTCCCAATATAATAAGAATGGCAGAATCCGGAAATATAGAAACAAGACGCCCACTCGAATGGAACACTGGAAAAAAATCAAAAAAAAATTCCACTCTAGGAATAGAACTCATAAAAATTTCCGTTTGAAAAATTGAGTATCTCTGCTGAACTGCTCCGCACGAAGCTTCGTTGTCTACTTCAGCTGTAAAGTATTTCGCTTATAACGATTAGTGTAGACAATTATATGTTGGTTGAGATGAGCTTAATGCGAAAGAATCTCAAATCGGAAATCTGCCTCAGGTGATTGTTAGATTGTTTTGGCCGAAATAACCTTTTTGAATAAATGTGCATTCTTAAGACAATTATCTCTGCCTAATAAAGTGAAAGTTCGTTCAGTTTTTGTGTCATCTTTCCTTTATTCAGCACCCACCATTGTTGCCGTTAAGTTCTTCTCATCGGCACAGTAGATCGAAACAAGCAAGCTATATTGTTTAGGTGTGTTCATCATTGTGAAAACTAAGTTGAACTATTAGTATTATTATTACTTTTACTTCGTTTTGCTTATTTTATTTCCTTTCTGATTGTATCATTTTTGTTTAACTGTTTCTGTTCTATATTTTAATTCAACACAGATGTCCGCGTTCAGTTCTCGAACCTTTATATGTCAATCATTTATTCGCTGCAAATAAACGATTTTATCACTATGCACATTAGTGGTATCTTTCGAGCAACGAACAAATTTGTCAAGAAGAGTTGCACAGTGAACGGTCGATCTTAATGCTTAGACGAATCACGGGCAAAACGGCATGACGACAAGATACCCGAAAAGTATATCTTTTCAGCGGAAGCCTCAAAACTGAAAATGCAGGAGGAATATTGCCAAAAAGGAGTGACAAAAATGAACCCACC
>JPKZ01000509.1:225182-244127 GCA_000803305.1 Toxocara canis
TTCCCTTAAAAAAAATTTCATTCTCACAGGTAAACAACCGATAAAAAATTTTAAAGTACTGTGATAAGCCGTGAATCGGAAAAATTAAAGATACATCTTTTATACGCTTATGAACTGACTCCCTCTATGTTCAACACACTTCATCTCAGTATATCATCAGCATGTTTACAGCATATCTTCTGTATGTCTTTTAAATACATAAACTTTACAGCAGGACATAATCAAAATCGAGATTTAAGCTCTAAGCCCTCCGTTACAAAAGGCTTCCAATCGGTTAGGAGGTGGAATAAATTCGGAATAAGTACCGAGTTTGGCGAGTATAATGCAGAATAACCACAATGAAATGATCAGCGGAGTGTTCACGTCGTGCCACTCAAACTCGAGATGCATCCATTCAACCATTTCGTCGGTTTGCTAGAAGCTTACCTTTTGACGGCGTTCGTTCATATCTTCTTTATAACACCATGATCTCAAGCGCTACACTCCTATGACCGCAGAAGCATAGTAAATTCCATATGATTACATGCTACTATTCCTGACAGTAACCACGATTCAGAAACTGACTGCTGACCTTCAGAAGATAACGAGGATGAGGCATTTAATTAATATCCAAACAGTAACTTTCTTCAGCGTTTCCATTGCTACAACTCTTCTCTTTATTTAGAAAACAACATCATTCCCTATGTCTAGACTCAATCAAGCTCAGTCTTAATCCTTCCCTTAGAGTGCATCATCACTCGTATCATTTGCTCTGTTTAAATTACGGCAAATATCATCCAGGCACCAACCCATGTTGCAAGCCGTCCCCACCCGTTGCACACAATGTTTCGTCTTAACATTAAAAAAGTATAACGTTGTACATATTTAAAAAAGTAATGGTGCTCAGTAAAGAAAATTAAAGAGAATTACAAAGCGATAAAGAGTATTAGGACGGCTTCCCGAACAAGGTGCTTAGGGTCGGTCGTCAATAGAGACACGTAAGAAGTGAAATGAAGAGCGTCAAAAAGAACCACATTCCATACGTCCCGTACTATCGCAGCGAACCTGTCGTACGCATATGTGCATGATGTATGTGTATATTGCGCAACAACGCTCGCTCAACCGCACCAATCCTCCCCATATTACAACAAACATTGTCGATAATCAACGACCCTCTATCAAACGACAAGGTGTTCTTTTTCCTGAATCACAGGCCAAATGCATTACTTTACCCTCAGTCTTGTTTGTTTGGCATGTTATAGTAGTTCAGTATTTGGCCGTCTAGGTGTGCGTGAGAACACCATCTGTTGCAATGGTTTCAATGTTCCCGAAAGGCAATTACTTCAAGTAGTACCTTGTTTAGAACAAACAAACATCAACGATCAATAACGGTGTCTGTGCTATCCCCAGAAATCACAAATATGTCGTCATTTAAGGTGGGGAAACAGTCTTCATGCCAAACGTGCAAAATTCGCATGATGCAACTTTCTCATGCAAATGCAACTATTTTATTCTCGTACCAAGTCAGAAGTAGCCTTGACCCTGCCGTGTACGCGCGATCAGTACCAGATCGCTGAATTTTCTCACTCAACTCGAAAGATTCATAAGGAGTTGGGGGGGGGGGGGGGGGGATTTTAAGTGCGAAGTGTCACTGCATGAACGATACCCGCGATTACCACGGGACCGATTGTTTTGTATACTGAAATGATTTTCAGTGCGAAGTGTCACTGCATGAACGATACCCGCGATTACCACGGGACCGATTGTTTTGTATACTGAAATCGTCCACTCTTCCATCCATTACTTGCAAGGTGAGAGAGATTTCCATAGGTTTAATTTAAAAAATACGACTACAGAGACAGTTTTATCAAATAAACCCGTAAGCAACGAAGAGGAATGATAAAGAGCTGGCTGATATACACAAAAACGTCAACAATTAATTCAACAACTAAAAGAAACTTGGAAAGTCACTCATATATTGAACCATACAAAATCTCATGCCATACAATGAACGCATAACTATGGCACTACCCTTATCGAACGCATTACTGTTTACAGCGAAAGCTGACATGAACGGTTACGCTCGGAAATGAGCCAAATGTTCTTCAAAACAAAGAAAAAAAAACATGCCGAAATCAGTTTTCAAAAGTCGTTGAAGAAGAAAAGCTGTGTCTCAACTTTCCAAAAACTTCAATATTAAAAGTAACTTAACGACGATACAATACGGCATATGCGTTAAATGTGAACTGCAAACAGCAAAGTGAACCACAAATAAAGTTCATAAAAATTTTCCCACAACTCACGTTGCTCGTTCGCCTCAAACAATACAAAAAAAAGCAAACTGTTTCAAAAATCAAACGCAAATGCACTTTAAAAGAAAACTCTTATAGGTCGTTTCATTTCAGATCATTCAGAAGTTGTTCCTTGTTGGCACCTCCAACTATGAACGAACTAACGCCCATAAAATGCCAGCCTCCCGGCTGTTCACCTTTACAGGATATAACCTTCCCACTATAACATCGACGAATCACATTGGAAGAGAAATAAATGCATTCCTTGATGTTCCCAATTATGTTGTTTATTGTTTTTTTGTTTCTAGAAACCAGGAATCGTGAGGTGTTATAACACTTCTATATGAGATGCGCATGAGAAACCATTTTTATAAGCAGAATACCAATTTTCGGAAAAAAAATGAATGCATTCTTTTTGCATTTGATTTTTCAAGAAAAGTTCGCAACTGAAAATATGCTGACAACCTCGATCGCATTCGAGTCATAAACGTAGTGCACAAATAATGAAGCTATAAACGATAGTAGCAATTAGCTGGATTAGATGTAACATATAAATAATAACGTTAGCAAAAGCGGTTTAGACTTCGAGCGGATTTAACTGAAAATTGCTTTCGAGTTGCTCGATTTGAAAATGAATTTGAGATGATCATTTCTTAAAATCATCAGAATTTAAATACGACATCACGTTTAATATGACAGAGACAGTGGATGAATATGATCAAATCATTCAGTCATTCTCTGGCATGTGTTATACGATCTTCAGCTTTACAGCTCGATCGATGCCGTTGCATTTCGCCGTCTACGGCAATACACTTCAACAAGGAGAAATGTTCACAATAACACTTCTAAACAAAAACATAGCGAACGAATAAAAAAAGGGAAAAATAACAAGTGAAAATTGTTGGTGACTATTTTGGATTCCTGAAAAGAATTGTACTTTCTTCCGCGCAATAAATATAAAATTGCTATGTTGAATTCGAATTCACATTCACAGTTTCTCTACCATTCGAGCTTTTTTTTCCGCTAATGTCAAAATAAGCGAATGACTTCTTCCTCTCCATATGATTTTGAATTGCTGCTATACTGCGACATTGCAGATTTAGTTTTTTTTAAGGATACAGCAATAAGCGAACATACTTGCATTTGGTTTGTTCGGGGAGGTTTATCAGGCAATAAGGGCTGATCAAATCGTTTAACCTACTCACATTAACTGCCGCCTCTGCGTTGCCGACGAAAAGCCTTATTTGAAGGCAGCAAAAGAAACTTTGCATTTATACTCATGATAGTTGACTGCCTTATGATTTACTTTTCAGTTTGGAAAAACAAGAGCGGCATGGAGTTGGGTTTTATTCTTTCATATCTTGTAAAACAGCTCGATCTTTACGAGTTTCCTCCTTTCATTTTCAACTAGCCACTCTCACTGACCTTTTCACTAGTCATTTTGTGGGAAGCACTTCCGAAACAGTAAAATATGTTATCCGAACTTTCAACTGATTACGCCAACTCTGATATACCAGAATGGGTGATCACTGCTTAACCATAAAAAAAGAAGCTCCATCTCTTTTTCAAGATACTCTCATGCCGCTGAGTAAGAGTTTTCGTCAATGCCATCCTTCGTAAGGTGGTTATTTTCTCGAAATCGCCTAATGATATCACAGCGCTACTGAAACTGGTTCGTATTTTGTTTGCTAAATGCCATCCCATCATATTTGCTGTAATGTTATGCGTCCTAAGAACTGTGATTGCAAATAACGTTCAGTTGATATTTAGTGCAAAAATATTACTCTTCTCAATCTTTGATTCTGTTAGTGTCACCAACTGGACGAAAAACGATAATACAGAAGTAAAGAAAAAAGAAACACAATGACGAACGAGAAAGATGGCTTTCATTTTTGAACTAATAGTATCAAAAATACAGTTAAAATATTCACTGGATTGCTAGATAGAAGACTTATGTTGAGCAATGTGCTATACATAAAGCGCGAAATATTCCGCTGAACAGCATGATAATAACGATTTCTTATTTGAATAACAAACTTATCATTATTCGCTTCATTAGCAGCACAGTTAGATGAATGATACTAATCGGCATATGTATATGGGATTTTAAAGAACAAAACGTATAAGTGTTTCAGCGAAAACTATGTTTAAAAAAATAAATAAATAAACCGGATACAAAGCTCATTCGAGGTAGTACCACGTTTTCCATGATGCGACAAACCATTAGCAAATATTATACAGCGTTCGGTTTCACCTGCAATGCTCTTGTAAGCGTATTCCATCCAACTTCTCCTTATCATCTCAGTGTCTTTCCATTTCCAACTCCACATGTGTTCTTCTGGTCTCCCTTTTTCAAGTGACCACTATACACTGTATTGAAATAGACGAAGCATATCATACAACAACCAGACATTGTTAGTGAGCAAGACTGAAATGCTTTTCTCAGCTTAACGGTCTTACGGAATCGGGCTCGCTGAATAAGGCAGGCGTGTTGGGATTTATTCCGATCAACAGAGAGTGAATACAAACGCAACCCCATAAAAGAGCAGCTTAGATCAAGAAAACTCTTTGTAGCGATTCTATCCGTTCGGTTAAGTCAACTTGTAAAAAAACGGAAAGATCAGGGACAGGAAAGTTATCAGTGCATAACACTGGTTCGGCAAAAAAACCACTAGGCGCCCGAAGCCTAGCGGATTTTAAACGAACGCAAGAAGATGAGTAAATGTTCTCGAAGCCGCAAATTAGCTTCGCTACCAGTAAAAACCGAAAAAAGTTGGCGCTACACCACGCACTGTGGTATACTCGAGTACAAATATGCAGCGTTCCGGACGCGTTATGCACAGGTTAGTATTTAAAAATGCAATCTTAAAAAGCTGATCACCTCCGTTTGGATTCTACAAGCTGCTACTCTGCTACTAAGTGCATTTGTTGGAGCTCTACCCTAATGTTTTAGAGTGGAAATGAGAAAATGAAAGAGAATAGTTTCAATTCATAGCTCTCAAAACCCAAAGTAATGTAAAGCAGAGATTTAAGAAAAAAATAGATTGTAGGAGGTAATACTTCAGATGGTGAACTGAACGCTGTATTACCGTCTGATGTGTAATTCACTGATCAACAACCAGTTGCTATAGTTGGCACGCATTTCGATCCGCAATGAACGAAGCGACCGTGGCTCATCGAATTCATATCTGGCAACACCACGTTCATTGAATGTTGTTAGCTCTACGAATTTATCTTCTGTCTGAGTACCCTGATACAGTATTACGCTACTGCTGTCTAGCTTATCGTCCGGATGCTCGGCGTTACCTGATCGGATAAGTAGTCCTGGAAAAAAAATGTTAAGTGAAGAGGCATCAAAGAGGAATCGTCTTCGGAGCAATTTCAAGAAGAGACACAGTTTGATAGCGGAGGAATCGGGCATTCGTTTGCATGACCGCAAGTCTGCCTCAACATTAAAGTGTTATAGAAATTTTCTTTGTCCGAAGAATGATAGTTTGTATAAAAGCCACGTTAACTCAAAACGAGCATTTCAGAAAAAGCTAAAAGTGAATAATTCGACAATAACCACGATTTCAATTAGGTCTAAACACTCTACTAGCAAATATCGAATATTCACACCTTCGCCAATAAATACAATAACTGCTCGCAAGCACCCTTTGGTATGCGATGTAAACAGCGATCATCGGCCGAGTGCGGCTGGAAATTCTTTAGGCAGCAGACGGGGAAAAACGATAGAAAGCTCGAAAAATAACCCTTAATCGGGGAAAGGAGTCTCCGCAGCAAACGATCATATGGTATGACACACTATCAGTTTCAAAAAACACATTAGAACGAAAGTAAAGGAATGTTTAAAAATAACCTTTCACTTTTGTGACCACCACAAATTCAATTAAGATAAAACTGCCCTCGACAGGTGAGCTTGAGGACCAAAACAACGAATGACCGTCATACAATTCCTGTACACCTGCAGAAATTTACGCTTTCATTCACTGCCGTTAGCATACGAAAGTTTGTATTGCTAGAATACATACATGGCGATTGCCCGAAAAGGGAACTGAAGGCAATACGCTGGGCTATGACCGTAATTCTGGAAGCACAGCTAAACATACCTCTCTTTCGCTAATTACTCGCTAATAATTACTCGCTAACTGCAAAACGGTTCTAACGGTGTAATGTTTAGAGGCGGTGCGCAGCGAACGCCTATCTTTCAGATAACGAATTACAATATTTCGATCACACTTAACTTCACATTAGTGTAATTTTTATACTTGAAAGACTTAACCAATACACTTAAAACCCCAAGTAAACTATTTTACCGAAGTGCTTCTTTAATCTTTTCCTCTTTCCGCATACTACGTACACACTAGTACCAACCATTTCAAAAGTCCACTACATCAAGCCTATATAAAACAAATCTAAGAACACGGAGCAACTCTAAATAAAATTCTAAGCGCTTTAATCGTGGTCACCTGTGAAACCTTCTCGAAATGTCTTCACAACTGATTTAGAAAATATTAGTGTACAGATAAATGATGTACGAATGGTGAAGAACAGAGAAGATTTAGGTACTGTGTACAGACATCAGAAATCGCATTGCGGGTCGACGGAAGGTTGTGCAGCAGTGCATCACTTGCTCTAAGATTCATGCCTATCTGCTCGCGCTCATTCCGCAAAAAAAAAAGCATTCTTGATCGACCATTTCTCTAATCGTTCAGCGAACATTATTCAAGTTGTAAAAAGTTTGGATGTGTCTATAGCTAAGAACTCTTTTTAAAAGAAGTAGTCTCATTTTAATATTACTTTCATTATCGGACCAAATTAAAAATTCTGACCAACGATCACTGCAAGGTCGTTTAACATGCATTTGTTCTATATCTGGCGACTTTCTACTATGATCGCCCTAACTTCACCCAAACTTCTCTGCTCCAGAACTACTTTAGCCTATCACACTTTAATATGCAGCGTCACGTTGGTCATATCTAGCCAATGAACAAAACAACGCCAATGCCGCTGCTCCAGCATGAAAGATAAGAATTCTGGAAATAAACGAGGCGGAAAAGAGTTTCAGCAACAATTCAGAAAACAGTTTCGGCTTTAATTATAGTGAATATAGCGAAATTGTAATTTAAAAATTGCAACGAATCACAGTGATTATAGTTATCGCAAATTACAGTAATTAACGAAATTGTGGTAAATATATTACAGCAAAAAATCTGTAAAATTATAGTAAATATAAGGAATTTTGACATTCGAAAAAAAAAGTTCGGCAACAGTTTAGGGGAAAAAATAATCCTGCAATGATTTAGAACTTAAAGTTTAAGTCACTTCAACAATAAGTACCTTTCCTGTCGAAGAAACTTTGTTATATAGCGCGCTCTCATTGAAATATTATAAAATCTAACTGTCGAAAAGAAACAGTTGGACGTAAAAAAAACTGTAATTTCATAGATTAATTATATTTAGTAATCAGTCAGTTGAAAAATAATAGTGATTACTTTAACTTCTATTTTAAAGTTTTCACTCACTGCCGCGAATCGTTCCGATTCCATTCCGATGCAATTGTATGATCAAAGAGCGAGAAAAACAAAACGTTCTTCTTGAAAAGACCAGATGCGTTATTTAGAGCACTCTAATATTGAAATTTCATGGCAAAGTCTTCCCTCCCTCCCCTCCCCCATTTCCCGTAAAATAAATACAGCGATATTAATATATGACGTACTTCGCGGTTTTTAAATATGTAAACGAATATGCATGTGATACAGGTTCACTTACTGACTTGGAATCATGAGCATAACACTAAAAACTACTTCCAAAAACCTTGTACAACCGTACTTAACCAATAAACGACCAATCAACCCCAGCTACCCCCTCCCTCTCACTCCCTTTCACCTATGTGAAATAATCGGAAGCATATTTTTGCTGGAGAATATTCGACAAGTGCAAATGTAACTAATCACCGAAATGAATATATTGTTCCAAATTCGTTGTAACGATAGCCGGCGGATTGTCGGTGTGCGCATTGAATGTATTCGATTGGCCAAAGTTTTTTTCTCTCAACTTCTGCACTTTGCCTCCCAACGATGAGTGCACTCCAACGTGTTGGAAGAGTGTGACGCTTACTAGACGATAGTTTTTCCACATCTATAATGATTAGTTTTCCTAAACGACGATAAGGACGTGCAATTTATTGTTTGCGAATAATTAGTCACTAGAGTGTAAATTCGGTCTTTTTTCTCCTTGGCTCCTTATATTATTCGTTCAAGTACACTCTTCACTTGTACCACCCTGACGTAAACGGCTTAAGCTTGGGCATAAGCCTGGGCCTAAGCCTAAGTTGTTCTCAGCACAAAGTGGCGTGCAGTGCAACTGTGGCTGTAAAAATCAAACTTGAAGACAACAAGTTCAAAACCTCGTTTGAATTTCTAAGTTCTATTACAGCTTTTGCAGCCATATACAGCTGTTTCCAGCAGATTCCCGACAATAGCTTTTGCACCTCCTCCTCTGTATACGTTCCACATTAGAAATTTTTGCAAAAAGTTTTACTACCTTGCTGCAGTTCTTTGGTTTTTCGAATGGAGGACAATATCGATCGATAAAGACGGTGTCTAGAATCCAATCGACCGGTCTATATCGATATAGAAGAGCGATGTAGTGAATGAGATAGACAAGATCCTTGGCATGGAATAACTTGCCGATGAATCCAAGCGATGCGAAATCCACTGTGAACCATTTTCCATGCCCCTTCTCCGTAATCACGCTCTCTATCTTGGCCATATAATCCGACTTTGCCAACACATCATCTTCTACTTGTAAATAATATTCACCTGTAAGGAAAATATCTTAAGAAGTGAACTGTACATTGATGCCTACGCTATCTATAGTGGTGTATAATCCACGGAGCCTTTATTTTTAAACGCGCTCCCATTTGAGACAGACAATGTCACATGCAAATTTTTAGATTATTTCTAACGCTTCCTAGAACTGCTTTTAAAAGCGCAAGCAAATTCTTTGGCTTTTGGAATTGCACTGAAATCGCTGTTTTCTACGTGGCTTAAATTGATATAACCAGAATTTGCATACTTGTGAAATTTTCTCGTTAGTTTTTTCTCGTTGACGTAGCCAACGGGAGTTTGCGTGCGACATGTTTCTACACACCCTACTCCTTTTGTCTGTTCCAACTATCACACTCTGCAGAGATATCGTAATATGGACTTAACATATGCTCTTTTTTTTCTCTACTTCTTTTCGCGTATCTTGAAATCTATTCGATATTCGCGTTTTAAATGGCGTCATCAATGATTTTTGTTATACTTCGTAACGAAAATAATATGAGTATTGCAACAATCTAGTAAAGTATAACAACCATCTATTAAATATAGCAGTTGATCTGAAAGCTTGACTGACCCCACAAACATATTCCTTGCTGTTGTTTCACACCGTTTATGCAGCCATCTCTTTCTCAAGGTAACTAACTATTTACCTTGAGAAAAAGATACACAAGTAACTATTTACCTTCAATAGCCCCATTCACTGTTGCCCTACCGATAGACGACATAAGCACTTCCAATACAACAATATCTGCGAACGCTCAAGCAAAATGAAACAAAAAATGAAATCGATTGAGCAGTGCACTACTAGGAATGGCATTAATTTGATACCATAGAATCTTCAACCTCTGGAACGTTTCAAAAAAAAAAGAAACATCCTCACCATAAACGCATCTTCAGTTATGATTTATTTATGAGTCCCACAACCGATACCTCACTGAATTTAAGTTAAAGGATATCCTTGAAATATTACTGAGTTACACTCCCTTAATTAAGATAATTATAGTGAAACGCTTTTGTCTGGTAAATGACCGTTCAGAGTGTTACCAACCAAGCTTGCGACAATAGAGCATTAGAAACATATAGTCGAGATTCTGCTTCGTACGCCAGAACATGCGCTGTGGTGAATCACCGAGATTCGGTTCTATCGAGTTCAAGTCTTCTGGATACCAGTCGCGCGGAGGTACGATAACCTAAAACAATACAGGATTCTTTTTTTACATAATGTCTTTCCTTCTACGGCTTATTTCAGAATTATCAATCGATCGGCCTTTCATAGTTTAAAAATAAGTAAACAGACTACATGACATAGAAAAACCCAACCTATTAACGGCTTCTTACCGATGAAAAGCCGAAATGACCAGCCACGGCACAGGGCCAATTTTTGGTAAGTACCAAGTGACCTTGCAATGCTGTATTCCATTACGAAACATGTACATCACTCATCTTGCGGATTAATAAACAGGTCTTTATGCTGCAGTAAGCTGATTTTTATTGCACTGGGTCAGTTCAAAAGAGAGGTAAATATTTTTCTAAAGAACGTTTAATTCCTCTTCTCTCCCGCCCTCAGCAATGGACTGGCGTTCATCTGTATCATTTGCATAACATGCTATTACCGCCACTAGCAGTTCATAAAAGGATAGCATCCGGCCCACCTTTCCATCTTCCCTAATAGTGGACCGATGGAGGCGTTCAGCCATTCCCAGCTGAAATTACTCTAAACTGGCGGCCTGCGCCTATCTGGCGAGTTCTGAACATCAGCATATGTTCGCCATAGCCGAAAACCGAAGTTGACGAGGAACGGGGAAGAGAGGCGACACATAATATCTGTACCATGCAAAATGTATTCGCCTCCTTGCATTATGTATACACCTAGACCCTCTTTCGTTAATGCGGAGTGAAGAAGAAAGAAAGCAGAAAAATTACACGGAACAATCCGCTACTCAGGTATTCTTGGAAGTCGGCCTCGATAAGTGATATTTGTTCTCTCACGGCAGTTGTATCACCACCCTCCAGGCTGCCAATCATGATCACAATTAAGGTATTTTGCTGCTGCGCTGCACTCAGACCGAACGCTAGTGACTGAAGAGTCGGCAATAGATACGATTGCTGAAACGCTTCCAAGTGAAAACTTATAACGTACAAAGGCGAAAGAATTGTCATAAGAAATATAAATTGGCAACGCATCTCAAAAGTAAGGCGAAATGCGCTACACGTTTCGCATGGAAATAAACGTAAACAACTGTTTTGCGTCGCTTGAATTCCTTCTCAGACGAGCATAACGAAAAGAGTTTGAAGAAAAAGTCAAACTGTTAACTAACCTTGTCTCTAGCGACTGTGGGTACTCCTATAACAATACGAATATCTGGGCGCATGCTGTCATTCGGATAGATGAGTGACGGTTGTAATGCACCGGGACTCTTCCGCAAATGAGGAAGAAGCTCATCAAACGAAGGCATCTCCACCGCTATCCTCTAAAAATAACACTTACACCACATTTTCTGTTGGCAATATCTCAGAACATTTCATTTTACTGGAATTATTCGAATTAAACATGGGCATCCTTCGCAGTTTTCCAAATTGCAGGCTATAAATTATCACAGCGTTTTTGTTCACTACGCTTTTTGCTCAAAAAATAGCGAAAAAATTTATTCGTTTAAAAATTTAAAAATTGAAAAAAATTTATTCGCGAAAAATTTGGTAACTAACATGTGCTAAATGCGTTTATGACGTCAAAAATCGCTCGCTTTTAGAAAATTTTTCATGAAAATGTTACGAAATCATCAATCCTATCCAATATTTGTCAGCCTGGCAGATAAATGGCATTGGTCAAGAATTCCAAAGTTTGCGGATGTCATTCGAATGCCGTCTTTGAGATGCACAACGAATACAGGTATCCATTCCCAGTACTTAAACAAATTGGGTCGAATTCTGCTGAATGTTTTTCATGCCTCGTTTCCCGCAGCCTTTCGGCATTCAGATTGCTTAGCAACTGTTTTTCATTTTACGTAGCCTTCTAATTAAGACGAGCAGAAATTCGTCGCTTTAATTAATTATCTCCTTGTCCCCATTAACTCATGACGATTATTCCCTGTGCTTTAAAAGCGCTCGCCTTTCGGCAACTTCACATTTGTTCTTCGCTGCTGTTACCTGAGATGAAATCTTAACTCGCATCTTCCACCATTTAGTGACATTTTATAAACAGGATCGTACACTGCAAAACAATCCTCTTCCAACCGTCTTCCGTACCCCCTCCTCGCATCAGCGAATTCCCGAAAACCATTGCTGTTACATTGGTGACTGCTCCTTTTAAAAACCGTTTTTCATACAACACATAATGAAGAGCTCTCGACTCCTCACTTGTGTTGCCTCGGAACAATATCGTTGCATGAAGCACTCATACAACAGCTATCTCCAACCGAGCCCCATTTGGGACAGGATTTTCCAGGTTTTAGGAGCGGAGGAGTGTCTATATGTCTTACTAAAAATCCGTGTACTTTAAAAAGAAAACACTCCCTCCCGAGCTAACACTTCTGAGAGGGTAGCGGAACGGAGAGATGTACAGATGTGGTGGACGAGTCTGTTTTGGCGGCCGAAATTTGTGAGAGATTGAGGATGCACATACACATATATGGTTGCATCAATCAATTTATTTATTACAAATGCGTAACATGCGGAGTTGAAAACAAATTCAGCGCTCAGATATTTTCAGAACGCAACTGCACTGCAAACTGGCTGGACTACGAAAATGTAAACATGCAGCATTTAAGCGTTGTATGTGCTTAGCAATTCAAACTTTCAATTACGTTTTTGCTGCATTTCACACCCATTTTTCTCGTCATATGTCGATCTATTCGTGTCGACGTTCGCAAGTCATTAATTTCTCGAGACATAATAGTGCATGATTTAGAACAGGGATTGTAATTAAAACTGATCGTGTGCATATTAGAAGGGTCAGAAATACACATATTACACCTTTTAATAGAAGTCACAATGAGTTTTGAGAAGATACGGTGGATATTTTCTCGTTCGTAACTTAAGAAAACCTTCGCACTGCTGCTCAACACAACTATTATTGAGAGGTCTGATCTATGAGATAGTTTGAGCTGTCCTTTTGTAAAAAAATGATACCTGAGCAGGAGACTGGGTATTCATTGGTTCTGCGGAGTGTTGAGCGCTATGATCAGGTATCGCCGGCACGCCCGAATACTCGGCCATAGATTCAGGCTGCATTCTGATTGCCTCCACCTCATCGACAAAATCATCGCCATGGCCATCAGATGGAACTTTGATACTGATGATGCATACGACAGCGACAAACAATAGAACAGCGAGCAGCCAAGTACGCAGTGAAAGGCGCTGGAAGGGCGAAACTCGCATCACTAACAACTTCTAAAAAACAAGTTAAATTGGCGCATTACGTTGCCGTAATCAGAGAAGAACCATGTAAATACATGACCGCCAGCTGAAAACGCTTTAAACTATCAGCCGACAATTCTGAAAGGGCGTTGTTTCACTTTCCAACTCGATTTCATTTAATAGTATCCATGTAGATGCCCCTCCCCCCTCCTCTACGACCTTTTCCGGTCCCACCGTAAAACATCTATTCCGTCAAGTGTTACATAAACAGTCGCTGCTAATCGCAGTGCACAGTTGATAACACAGGTTTCGACTGGTGTTGCGATCTCATTCCAACGGCAAAAATCAATTCACAAGCTTCTTTAAATGGGATGAGTTGGTTGAGATTATCGTGAAATGAAGAGAATTCCTATCTGAAACGGCTCACAGACGATAAATGCTGATTGTCTCGAACGGATCACTTACAGATGACATGAAAAGTAAAGTAACGCTAAGAGATGTCCACGTAAACGTTCGTTATTGGAGGCAGTAAATATGGATATTAGACGTTTGGTGCGAATCATAGCATTCAGTCAAGCAGCGCAAACTCGTTTTTTATGAGTCCTCATCTAGATAAACATCATAAAACAGGACCTGGAGCACACGTCTGCCCTGTCAGTTATCGTTCGGATCAAGCTGACGATTAGTTCATCGTGAAAAAAATGTGATTTGAAGGACCATCAGATGTACAAACAGTACTAACTGCGCCGTTACAGCACGTAGATCCTAGGCTTGATAGTGAAAACCAGCGAATAGATATATGTGTAGCAATAAATGCGATGCATGCATATTTTTCCTCATGGAAATATCACTGATAAGACGATCTCATAAGATGGTCTACAAACGCTTGCCTAAGGATGCCAAAAATTACAGCACCTGACAACCACAAAGCAGCCGAACTTAATTCCAAACATTATTGCACTATTGCTTCTAGAGTGGGGTAGGGAGGGGGAGGAAAGGTGGACACTTTTATATTCGAAGTAATTCGAAGTGCTTAGAGCTGAATCGACATTAACATAAACGCGTCTGAATCAAAATATATTTAAAACCCCCAATCTCATTCTATCAATATTAAGCATACGATTACAGAGTTCCGAACATGCATTTCGAAATAACGAGACGCCATGATTTGGGCACACATACTTTAATATCAAACCAGCTGCAATCGTTTTGAATCTTATCGAACGTGAAGAATGCATGCTCGCAGAGGTGATGTACTGCAGACGTGTTATACGCAAAAACTAGTAATAAGTGGCGCGCAGGATATGATTAAAGAAAATCCAATAAGACCAAAAATGCACATTCTGAGCTCTGCTGAGCAAGAGAAACCCTCCGATAGATATTACGCTGAGTCGTAGAAAATGAATCTTTATTTCGGCCTATGATCATGATTAAAAGAAGACCAAGAACGATAACAATAAAGCAAGCCATTTATAAGTCACTTGAATGAGGCCATATGGGTATCTCACCAGCTGAATCCCAAATCTCATAGCAACCGTAGTAGCAGTAGCACAAGCCGATGCGATCTTTGAAGTGAATGAAGGAACGGTGCGCATTAGAAGTTGTCGTAACACAATGAATCAGCAGCACTTTTTCTCTGTGATTATTATCAAATTCACCCAAACACCCTTTCATCCTAACTGCCCACCGCAGCTCACCAAAGTGATCTACATATATTGTTGACTTTATTCATTGATCGTATTTTTTATGTGTATGCAATGTATGCATTCGTGACGTTTCAGAAAATTTATGGTCACATACGTGCGTAAATATGAGTTTATGGATGTTAACTTTCGTTTCCCTATTAGCACTATCACAGGTTCTTTTCGTGCCCAATGCTGAAAATAGTCGCTGTGATCTGTTTGGATGTGCATATTTTTTTCTACCCTTCAACATAATATTTATGCAATTATTTTTTCGGTATTCCGACTCATTCCATCTCGTTGCGAGATTTCATTCATATATATAAATAAAGTTTCCTTTTTCTAAACAGCTGCCCACTAAAGCGTGATTCACTTCCGGTATGGCAAACTGAATAACTCTCCACATGACAATTTTATTATCGTATTGCTTGCAGTACTATCGAAATTACGATGCAATGCCGCAGTGTCTGAATTTTCAAATCATCAACTTCAGTAAAAATAGAACGACGGGGGTGCAGGAGATGAGGAGGGCGGATTTAAATGAAACTGAGTCTCGGAACTGCAAATACTTTTATGGAGCAAAAACAATCCAATCTTTATTTTTTTAAAATATTCTTTGTCGAGATTTTTAACAAAAAACAACTCAGTTTGAATAAGAGTACTTTTATGGGAATCATATGAATTTGTGGAGAAATAACGAAGGTACATCTTTTTAACCCGTGATTTAGAAAAGCTGCCGCTCATGCGTAAACACGATTTTAGTGCATCTGTTTTGAAATTATAGTAGCACAATTAGAAATCTCGAATTCTGAAGAGAACACTTAGAAGATTATCCGAAAATGAAATGATTTTGCCTCCTCTTTCATTAATTAGCCCGTCTCTTCTTTTCGCTTGCAAGATGAAAGTTATAGAGAAAGACCCGATCTCAACTTGACTGCCTCCAGCCACTATCCATAACGCTAGAATTTGCCAATAAAACGCTTCTCCGTTTAATCGGTTTCACAACCCTGCGGTTCGCCCGGCAGAAACTCAGGAAAGCAATGTCGCCACTTTTTAGAAGCAAACGATTTAGGACCAAGTAGCCAGCCTTTACGAGCACAGATACCACTATACCGGTTACTAGTATTGTTACGAATAGTGTGGGCTGCAATTCCTGTCAAAAATGACGATTAAGGACACAGTAGTTTTGCAAATGCGAAGGTGTACTGCAATGTGGTTTTCGTTTTGCGACGAACAAGACAGTGTACTATCGCATAGTACAACAGATAAGTATGTACGTGCACAGTACAACAGATAAGTATGTACGTGCACAGTACAACAGATAAGTATGTACGTGCACAATACAACAGATAAGTACATACGTTCGCCACTAGCATTGCGAAATAATGAAATCCGATTGACCTCGCTCGCGGTTATGATTTCGCAACTATTTTGCAAGCGCCCTTCAAAAGCACGTTCCGATGCCCTCCTCCCCAGAAGTAAGCGTATCCAATAAGCTTATGGTTAAGTCCACGGCCTACAGAGATTTCTTCGAAAAACGTTTGCGGTCTTGCTAGAAACCATTCAAAATACGTCCTGAAATTTCTCTTAAAGCAACACTTTAGCATTGTCTCTAGTGATTTTCAGACGACAAGAGATATTCGATGAAAATTATCAGAGATGCGCATAGAACGCACCGTTCTCGATTTGCGACTTCATGGAAAAGTTCTTATGAGGCAAAGCAAGTATAGCGACCAGCCAAAAGCTAAACTGATGTCAACGATATGCGGCAAAACAACCGTATTAAGGCAAGCAAAGAAAACTTTTTAATTAAGGTGATCGAATGCGCCAAAAAGTTTCCATATTAAGGTGGACGAATCAAGCTAAAAATTCACGAGGAGTGTAGCAAGCCGAGAAGTTCCACATTAAGGTAAGCAAAGAGAACGCCAAAAATTCTAGGAAACTATGCGAAAACAACACAAACTTTTTCCGTATCGAAAACGTACATAGCGTAAACAGAAGACGCGACTCTCACGTTCCAGATTTGCGATGGCCCCGACGGGTTGTAAGAAATGAGCTAATGAGAATGAAAGAGGAGAGAGAAACACGAAAGCAGAGCGAGAGGAAAACATGGAAGAATCAGTTACGAAATCAATCAAACACTTCTGTTTACAGCAATGCTGCAAAATATCAACAACGACACCAACAGACAAAAAAAAGTAAAAGTAAAGTTAAAAGTTAGAAGAAAACTGGTAAACAAGACAGGGAAGAATTCGTTATTAACAAATATTTCAATTCGCGGAGTTGTTCAATAGATTAAGGCCATTGTTGGACAAAAAACAGTGACGGGTAAATTTTCCATCTTTTAAAAAAAATCGTCAGAAGTTATATGACAATTATTTTCTGTAGATAGTTTAACAACTAATTTAACAACTCTAACACAGTTGCACAATACGTCAGACCAAACGGTGAAATCGACAAGCATATTTTCATCTTCTTTTTCGGAACCAGAAATTTCACTTACCTTTGGAGCAGCGCTGAGATAGACTCGGCTCACTGTCAACAAGCTGTCCATCCTAAACACAAAAATAAAATTGCAGCTGACAAGAAATGCGAAATTCTCTCATGTTTTCACTCCTAAACTATGCACTCTTAAGTACCATTGAAAATCACAGCGCAAATATGCTCTGTTGATAGCTCGTTAGATTTTAGGATTATTGGAGGTTTCAAGAATAAGATATAGGAGTAAATAAATGTTAAGAATGGAAAAAAAAAACGGTTCATTGGTGATCTCTGAATTTTGGCGTAGAAGATTGCCGGAAATAAGCGAAGTGAACGAACAATGAGTTCGCTGAAAGGCGGCTTCCGTTCAGAAGCGCGTTGAATAATTCGAATGATTTTCAACTCATCATCGTACACATGCATGGGTCTCTACTGAATATCGCGTCAATTTACTTCATTCTCAATCAAGAAACATTCAAATATTAGCGGAAAAAAAGCGATTTGTGAAATAGTTTAAAATGAAATAAACAATTTGGCAATAGAAAATGGCAACGTCAGAAGCTAAAACGCGTGCGTAAATCTTAAGATTCGTTCGCCTAACAACTGCTCAGAAGGATTTCTGATGCATTTATGCTGTCCGAAGTGATAAATTTAGGTAGTACACACCTTCACGTAGATTAGAACAAATTGTAAAAATTATTATGATATGAATTTACGGTTTCACTGATCTGCACGAAAATGCCTTTATTTAAAAAAAAAATTTTTTTGCACTTCCCATAGAATCCAGTAGTGCCAATGCACGATTGTTATGTGAGCATTGGAGGCGTACTTAGATGATCAAGTACACGGCCAGTTGTTTTCATAGAAGTGATCGTATTTTAGTGTGCAAGCATCACAGAAAGAACACGAAAGTACGATTGAAAAATGTCCACATCGAATGAATACAGTCTCGTTCAAAAAATAAATCCCAAAAATCTTCATGTAAAAATTTCTCATTCACGCATTGCTTCAGTGCAAAAAAATGAAAAAACTAAAAGTTTCGGAGTTTCCAAAACTCAGAAAAAAATTACGAGTCCTCCAAATAAACGTAACTTTCTGTAACACTTGAAGATTGAAAGCTGTGTCAGTACTAAAAAGCAGTTCATGAGCCACCGTAATCAACTCGTCAAGCTCTTACAATTGATAGTAAGCTTTTTTACTTGAAGACATTGCGATAAAAGGGATTTGTTCAAACATGTCAGGCCAAGTTAAGTGAACCATCGAGCATTTCCATTTTTCGTATTTTTACCCACTCTTCACTCGCCGGCTCTTCGCCCCTTTCCACAC
>JPKZ01000509.1:246472-260274 GCA_000803305.1 Toxocara canis
AGGGAGGGAGGGGAGCAAAAAAGAGCGCAGAAAAAAAAAGCAAACATTTTAAGAGCATTGAAGCATGCGATCATACAACGCAAATGCTTAAACGTTTTGTCAATGAATCAAAACGTTCCCAAAACTTGGTAATGTTTTCTCGACAGCCCCTTGCCTTTCACTGTGCAACAGATTCTCGAGATGCCCTTCTGTCAACGACTGCTATAACGCCTTTGTGTACATTATAAAGGCTATGATCCATAGTACGATGCCCTACAGCGTTGTTTATCGTCGCAGCCCTAATTCACGTAAAATCAAAACCCTTGCTGCTACCTCTAGACACTATTGGAGACTTAGAAATTTGACCGGGTTCCTTCAATACAAAAGGTTCATCCGGAAACTCAAGTCAGCCTTGTTTCGCTTTAATGCTTGCTATGAAACTCAATTAGCTAGCCATACTAACATCAAAAAGTTCTATCGGTATGCTAACGGCAAGCTTAATCTCAGCGACTACATAGGACCACTTCTTGACAATTCCAATAGCGCAATCACTGATGATCAAGCTCGCACCCACTTTTTCCAGCGCTTTTTCATGTCCGTGTTTATAGCTGACAATAATGCTGCAGATCCCGACGTATCTCCCGCCGTCGCTGACTCCACTTTCCTAGATTACATTGCACTACTCCAGCCGACGTCAACAAGTATCTCAGAGCTCTTCCCTGCCGTAATAACACCTCTCCCAATGGCATCCCATACATCTTCCTCAAACGAGCCGCAGATACCATTTCATCTCTACATGGTCAATTACTCTGACGATCGCTCGTTACTTGTGGAAAAAAGGCGATTACCCGTGCTACTCATAAAAAGGGATCTAAGATGAAACTTCAAAATCATCGACTCATATCCCTCCCTTGTGCTATGTCCACAGTAATGGATATGCTAACTGCCATTCGCCTCAAGGTATATTTCAGTGTCAGTCAATTATTCTCTCCACTCTAATATGGTTTCCTCAACAACAAATCGACTACAGATGATCTTCTTAGAACGCTTCAGAATCGGCTTTCTCAGGTCGACCGTTGCGGCTACATTGACTGTGTTTACTTTGACTCCAGGAAAGCGTCTGACTCAGTTTCTTTGCCAAAGTTGTTTCCCGAACTAAAACCTTATGGAATCAAAGGCTCCCTGCTGCACTGGAATCGCGATTTCCTTTCCGTCGCTCCCAGGCAGTGCGTGTTGGCGACTGCACATGTGATTTTCAACTGATCAGCAGTGGAGTTCCTCAAGGATCCGTCTTGAGCCCCCTCATCTTTCTTCCCTTTATTAATGACCTAGTTGATTGCCTCCCACTTGACTGCAAATGCTTCGTACTTGCCGATGATGCCAAAGCTTTCACCATCACCGATAAACTTCAAGCTATTTTCAACAGTATTTACTACTGGCCACGTAAGCCCCAGACAAAACAAGTCTCATCCGATTTTTCCGAAAATCCCCTTCTAGATAATGGCAGTCCACTTGCAGTTAGCAGTGCAGTTATGGATCTGGGCGTTACGATGGATAACAACCTCAAATTCCACGATCATATTTCAAACATTGTAAAAAAAAAGCAAATGCAGGGGTTTCTCTCATTCTGCGAGCATTCTATTTCAGAGATATAACTGTGCTCATTAAATTAATTACAATCTACGTTCGTCCACTTCTCGAGTACGCCAGCACAGTCTGGTCTCCTTCCGATCATAGCAGTGATAATCACTACTTAAACTTAATTAAAGATGTTCAAAGACGCTTCACCCTTTCATTATTCACAAGGCCATATGCTTGATCAATTATGACTACTAACTATATGCAAGGAGTTAGCGTTCTAGGCTTGCAGACGCCTGAGCTGCATCACTCCTACTATGACGGATAACATAGTTCGTAGGAATACTGACATCCTCTTTGATGAATTCTTCGAACCGTCCTAAATTCCTTCAAGCTTACTGTTAACAGATGCAGATTGAACATATTCAAACACTTTCTCAAACAGGGTAATAAGTGCATGTAATTCTATCCCGGATGAAATCACAAAAGCGAAATCATTACAAATCGTTTTAAAGAAAATCGCTTCGCTACCACCACAGTCACTCGGTTTCGCATCTCGAATAAGGAATAAACACTGCCCGACCCCTTCTCCCTGCCGCTATTCTTGTTCTGTACGATTTCACTTCCACTGGAATGTTCACATATTTCCTTGCTATGTCTTCCATGCGTAAAATCCGATCTACTGCTTTTATTGTTATCTTATATATTGTAAATGCGCACTATTTCTCAAAGTGTTTACCACGCTATAATATGCTTCTAACCGTTCCTAACTTTGCTTTGCTTGGTATATTTGTTTTCCTCCCTCTGCTCCTCAGCTGGGTGGTATATATGCCTTTGCGCATAGCACCGTTTATATTAGTGTTTCCTCCTTACGTACGCGAATAAACTCCAGGTAGTCTTTATATTGTTCCCCTCTGTGGGCAGTAACTTAAAGCTGAAAAAAAGCATTTATATGTCTTTATCAATCACTGTTTATGAGCAATATATCGCGAATTGCAGTTCACCTTCGAAAGGCTATATGACAGGAAATCAGAATGCTCGCAATCACACATTGATAACCAAATTCCCCTTGCATCCGGCTTCTCTCCCCGTTCGATGTGCTTTTGCATCTTTGCACATTTCGGTATCACTCTAGCAATTCGACGGTCCCTTTGAAAAACAAAACTCAAATTTTTGGGGAAAATTCAGGCGAAAAGTTACTATTTTTTTCGGCGAAAATGTTCGTTCCCTCAAAAATTCCCGCAGAAGTGTTCCCGAATACTAAGAATCGAGAGGTAAATGCGCGAGAAGAATGGGGGTAGTCTAGTAAACTTTGATTAAGAACTAGTTTCAGCGAAACTCGTCGATAGTTTCAGACAAGGACGCCCTCGTACGCTCAAAACAACTCAGTCAAAACTTCCAAACGTGCACTGCGAAACTCGAACTATAGGGCGCGTGGAGCGAAGCGAAGGCTGAATGGTTAACGTTGAGATCCGTGCAGCGTAACAATGACTAGATCCTATGTGAAGACGAAAAAATGGAAAAAAAAAACAGAAAAAAGTACTTAGAAAATTTCAACGAAAAATCGATCCATGACCGATACGTTCGCAAAATTCAGCCTTGATAAGTTTTCTCGACTACTTCCTTGACAACTCCCAACATTCGTGACTGTTTGAAAATGAAATGAAACCGATCTGCAGAGGCACTTTTTAAGAATCAGGCAGTTAAAAAGGTTCTAAAGCCGCTAAGTGTCGATTTTGCAGGTTCCTAGCGCCGCTAATTGTGGGTTTTGTGGGGGTAGGGAGTGTGGGTTTGTAGAGTGCCGTGGGGAATATAGCTATTAAATTTCTCATATGTCTCACAACAAGTTATGTAACAAAACTAGTGACGTCAAAGTCCTAACTTTCTCAATTTTATAAAGTACATGTTGCAATTTCCACGTTGCCTACGTGTCAACATCTCTGCGAGCAAACAGAGTAGATAGAAGCGAGCAAAAAAGGCATGATAGTGGAGAGGCCAAAAACGTCCGGACATTTGCAATGAACTTTCGATTTTTCTCGAATCTCTGGACTTCCACAAGTTTCGGGATTCAGATAGTAACATTTTTTTAAATGCACAAAATTCGTTAAAAAAAGACAAACTTTTGATGACTGCAAAGTTTTCACCCTCAGCTACAATAGAAATTTTAGCCCTCATTCATCGCAGCTCATAAAACTCAAAGGGAATGCACTTTCTGTTGAAAGCGAACGAAATGTACTTTTCTGGCGATTGTATTCATTTCACTTAACTCAATCCATAATTCATACCTAAAGAGCCCATCATACTTGTGAGACAACATTTGCAGTCTATACGAAGAATGGCTTACACATATTAAAGTACTCAAATACTGTGGACGAAGAAACAGTATAGAACTCGAAAAAAGGCGTCACATAGACTTTTACGCCCTCAACTGAAAGGCACACGCATATGCCTGAGATTGATTTTTTAAAATTTTTTGATTTTCTCCAAGCAACATTTACGTCTCGCAAAGCAAAAACTATTCAATCTAAAAGTAAGGAACATTTTCCCATGTTATAGAACATTTCGAGTGTAAGCTTCTGCATTTCCTTTCTTCTAAAAATAGAAATTCGAGGAGGTACAAAGAGATGGAAAAGGAGCGGGACAATGGAAGTTGGTGGGGAGGGAGGAAGGGAGGTGGAAGGGTTCACTCAATTTTAGAGATGTTACTGCAAAACTATAGCAGGCTAAAGATGGTGGACGCGTAACGCATGCATGGTCATGCATAATATAAGGTTACCGATGATTCAAGCTAGCGCAATTTTTCCAATTTTGGAACCGACAAGAGCGTCCCTTGGGCGAAGCAGCACACTTGCGTAAACAAATCAAGCAACGTCCACCGAACACTCAAACGGCGTCAGTGCGCTATTGTGTTAGATGATGCGAAACACTGCGAATTAGACTAAGCGCGAATTTCTGTATGCGACGGGTCCATAGTCGAACGGCTGTAGCGTAAGCTTGTCTACGCTACTCCGTCGTTCATTGCAATCACTTCGTTATCCCCATCGTGGTTGAATAATGAATAGCGTTAAGTTAGCATAAATAGCCGACGAAAAGATACCTCTCACCCACCCCCCCCCCTTCCTCCCCGCTGGAACCGACAAGAGCGTCCCTTGGGCGAAGCAGCACACTTGCGTAAACAAATCAAGCAACGTCCACCGAACACTCAAACGGCGTCAGTGCGCTATTGTGTTAGATGATGCGAAACACTGCGAATTAGACTAAGCGCGAATTTCTGTATGCGACGGGTCCATAGTCGAACGGCTGTAGCGTAAGCTTGTCTACGCTACTCCGTCGTTCATTGCAATCACTTCGTTATCCCCATCGTGGTTGAATAATGAATAGCGTTAAGTTAGCATAAATAGCCGACGAAAAGATACCTCTCACCCACCCCCCCCCTTCCTCCCCGCTCCCCACACTGAAAGTGAGCAAGAGGATTTTTTTTCCCAGTTTCCGTATTTCAGCATTTTTTCAGAGCAATCGCGCTCAACATGTATAATATACATTCAAGAATGGATTCGACGAAAAAACAGAGAAGAGCATACCTAAAAACGCAGCCAGCTCGGAGCGCTTTCAAATCGACTGAGATGACCGGACAGCATCATGAAAAAAATGCAAATACGAAGACAACGATTAGATGATGATTCGCAGAAAGGGATGATATATATCTGCATACAAATATCGCGATGCGGTGTCGTCTTCAAATGCCTGCTTTATGAGAACCGCATTCAATTCGCTTCCTTTAATTTGAAAGGCTGCAAACACCCACTGTCGCAGTTTCCGTCGTCTTCGTTGCTCATTTGATGCGACCTTCCAGTCGTCGGAAGTAATAATAAAAGCATTTATTTGCAGGAAATAAACGGGAAGAACAAACAATGGTTCGAAGACTGAGCACTTACACGCATGTTGAAATAAAATATGTCGAGGAAACGAAGAAACAAAAGCGATACAACCGTTTTGAAATGAAAGAGCAGAAACGAAGTTTAAAAAAAACAACAAAAAACAACAAAGGCCCAAAATTCAGGAAGTACGAAAGATTGCAAGGCAATTATAACTGAATAAGGCGAGGCAGTTCGGCGCTAGCTGGGAAGGTGATAGCCTACCAAGTCTCATTTTGAAACAAGAGAGTCAATACTCTGTGACGTGGGAGGTGAATTCCAACGGTTAATAACACGGTTTGCAAAAGAGTTTTGCGTGGTGCTTTTCATATTTTGTTTTCGTAATCGGAAGTTGCAAAGGGATGCAAATGCAGCCGTAATTTCATTCCCGTATCGATGCAGCTGGCAACCATGCTCACGCATGATTGTTCTGACCAGTTTCGGAACGCCTGGTGGTCAACCTGCTGGCGATCCGTTGGGGAAGCAGCGGGGATCCTTTGCATCCAATCGGAAGTTATACCCGCGTTATAATCAAGAACCTTGAGCACAACTGCTCGATCGCTAATAATTATTTAACAATGAATTCCGAACGATATGAAAGAATGACGTGAAGAAGATGCGCACTTACAAAACACTATCGAATTTGATTCACACATACAAAGGAAGTACGAATGAAATGAAGTTCGCGAGCACCGAGAAAAATGTGAATGAGAAAAATATGAGCGAGTTAAGAGGTAAAAAAGAACCAAAAATCATGGAGGAAGAAAAACAGTCAAGAAACTACTCGTTCCGAATGGTCTAGTTGAAGATTTTTGAGAGTTTTGCCGATTCACAAGCCAAAAGAACATTAGCGTTTCGAGACAAATGAGATTGTAGACTTTTTCCTACCAACTCGTTCTCAGTCTGAGTATGATGATTACTTGTCATGCACTCACTTGTCACCTACTTAAACGAACCGTCAAAAATGACGTTTGTTGACGGAGATTTTAGCTGCTAAATTTGTACACATTCTCTAATGTTCACTTGAACAGAGATAAATTTTTATGTAGCTTATAAATGAGCTCGTTTGTTTTCATTAATTGATCTTTTTGGCTGCATATACACATACTCAAACAAACATATACAGTAAAAGAAATGTTTCTGCATGTAGTTAAGGGTTGAGATTATATATAAACTGTTTGTTATACTGTGGTGCTAATGTCATCAAACATTTTCCATCCGTTTCAATATGAGCATCCCAAATGGATGCATACGTTTCGATATCACCGAACGGATTCGAAATACAATAAATGGGTCGATGTAAGCAAAGATAAGGATGTCGAAACGACGGTCTTCTCAAACATTCTACATGATCGCCGACGAATTCGCTTTTGATGATTCGCCGTTACAATCTCATTGAGCAAAAAATGTTATGGAGGGATGAGTTATTATTTAGAATAACACTAAATTCGTGCAGTGTGAACTTTGTTCTCAGAGGACGAATTCATTGAGAAGAATGTGATTTGAACAGCCAAAATGGTTTGTTTGTTTTTGTAAAAGTGAATCACGGCCACAAGCGCATAATACAGTGCTATTTCTAAACGATGTTGTCCTACAATAACGCAAGTGATTCACACATTAAACCACGTTGCGAACGTTTCGTTTTAGTTTTCTTGCCATTTCGTAAAACGACAATTGAGCGCCTCTACCGATACGGGTCACTTTTATTTATTTAAAAAAAAAATGCTTTTTATAATCCCTATATTTGTTTGTATGTCTCTATGGAAACTCCTTTTTCTCAAACAATCAATAAAATCTTTCTATTTCGAATAAAAGGCGACAATACAAAGAAATCCCAACGGAACACTGGAGTCGATGAGGAGTTTATGCACAAAAAAAAAAAAAACATTCGTTAGTGGACTTTTAAAATATCGCAGACAAAATTCTTGGAAGTGAATTGAACAGGAACTGGCCGTGAAATAAATATCATGCGATTAAGGAGAGTTTATAAAATGCTTGATGAACATGCATCGCGGCGCGCACAACAAATTCGACTTGGGATTGTGATACTTTTCATAAATGATGAATTGTTTGCATTTCAGAATAAAAACAAAACAAAGGCATTGAATTTGATTGCATTCTTCAACCTTTATTTTTTTAAAGGTTTAAACAATGCTATTAGAAGCAATAACGCTTGTGCATCGACGAGGTGATAAATCGGAAAAAAAAAATTAAATGACATGCACTAAATGTTGGCAATTGACACTATTCTTGCTCATCAACGTTTTGAACAAACACAAATGGACAAGTACACATGCTATACTTATGCATACACACAGACATCGTTTACCATTTTTTTGTAGCCCGTTCATTCGCATGCTCATTGTTATCCTCACATCTATAAAAGTCGTACCCCCTCAACATGAGATAAATTCAATTCGATTTTTAAAAAATGCAAAACTGCGATCTTAAATTGTCGAAAATGAAGACATTATAAACGTTTGAAATAAACAACTATACGATGTTGTCATGTAGGCAACATCTCACTCGATGGAACAAATGGCAGCCGTTTCGTTCGGCCATCTGCTCCACTCTTCTTGCTCATCGCTTATCCATTTCCTCGTTAATCCAACCACTGGCCCCACTATACATCGGTGCACTGCTTTCCTGTTTCCGGAACTGCTCAAGAGCAGCGGCAACATTGAGCAGTGACAAATTAGCAAGACTGATATAATGTTGATATTTTCGCGGCAATATTCAGCACAATCTCTCGTTGGTACCTCAGAGTGGATTGGAATTTTGCGAATTCTTTGTGTGAGCGTCATACGTATGCAGAAGGCCATTGCAGTAGTGATTTTTAAGAGTGTATATACATATATACATATACATATATATATACATAGTGAAAATAGTAATTTGCATGGTGTCCACCAGCTATTTCATCTCCTTGTGAAAACAATGAACAGTTTTTCAACAAGATAAAGTTCACACGAACGAAACAACTGGGAATGTTTGGCGGCTGCCCTCAACAAATCAGCTAATTTCGTAAGCTGTTCGCAAATGTACCAAATGGTCCAATGTTATTTCAGATATCTCAGTTTTATTCCAATTCATCAAACGACTCGCACGAACCCTTCGCTAGATTCGTTTTGTGACAGCTGATTGGCGAAAAATGCAAAATGGCTGCTCTCAAAATATACGCAAATTTCTCGCCTCTTCACAGTGCCATAACTTCACCTGGCAAGTGTGTGTAAGCATGCCTGTAGAAACTGCATTATATCAGTAAAGCTTCGCAAACTTCAGTGATTCTTCGCTTTAAACGATTCGACAGATGAAAAGACATACACATAGACTTGCTACGACATCGCCGTAATGAGCGACGCAAATTGCAAAATTTGCTAAAGCGCTTAAAAATATAACAAAACCGTGCAATGTGCTTTAATTATAGATGTGTGAAATCAGCATATCCCAACTCATCGGTTGACTTGCCTCCCGAGCAAATAAACTCTCCTTGATTAGAAGACTTTAAGAAAAGGTAATATACTTTGACAACATCACATTCTCCTTAGTTGAGCCACTAAAGCATTAAATGTGCAAGAATGTGCAAGAATGTGCAAGAATGCAAATAGATGTGCAAGAAAAGATCTTCGTAGAAACGCATAAATGTTACACATAACGAACATAACTATAAACATAAACATGGCTTTAATTTTAACGCTTCGAAGATCTTATCTTGTTGGACGAAGGATAAATTCAATTAAGCTTCAATTAATTATTTGACTGATAAATTAATAAATGAATAAATTTTATTCAATTCAAATTAATTAATAAATTCGTGCAAACTCAATTAAAATTCAAAACTTCAATTAGTAAATTCAATCAAGGATATATTCAAACTAAATTCGTGGAAATTTAGTAAAGAACGAATATTCGGAAATTCGAGAATGAATTCTTTCTTTTCGCGGAAAAACTGCGCTAAAAAAACCAAACAGCAACAGAAAAATTAACGCTGACACTCAGGTAACACTTATTTGCAGCTGAACGCCCAACGAGTGCTACAGATTATAAAATCACGCGCTGATTACCTAATGACTACGATCGTAATGGTGCCGCATGAAAATTGTTGTTGTTGAAACTGAAGCAATAGGTTGACAGCTGTGATCGAGGCGCGTAAAGACATTCAAAAAACAGAATGAGAATGTTGCTGAAAGTAAGATCAACTGGTTCATGCATTAGATAGACACTCAATCATAAAATAAATAAAGGAACCAAATAATACAAACACTAGTCGGTCTATGAAGATAGCCAAAAGTAACGCCGTATTTGTGAATCATAGGGAAACATTTACCGGCATTGTGTTCAACAATAACACTAACCAAAGCTCATCGTTCAGTCAGGATATGTGCGATTGGCTTACGCACATACGGCGCCTCTTGTGTATATTACATGCGCGAATGAGTGCTAGCTTGAAGCGCATGCCGTGTGCATAGGCAAACCGTAGGCGTTCTACGTTTTCGCGGCCTAAAGAGACGCAAGAAATCCAGATATGACTCTCATTTTAACTGTGCAGTTATTTGGCCTATAAAGCCTGCGCAATAAAAGCTCAAATGTGACAATTTTAAAACGACCGTTTTATGGTTTTACTGCCTAGTGGGATTCACATGTGAGGTGTATTACTGCTGTTGCCTCTTAAAGTAATCTGAACATACGCTAAACTTCTTAAATTTGTCGCAATTATGTGATGGAAAAAAGGATATGTGCCGGAAAAAAAAGCAGATGTTCGCATGAAAATGGTCTGAGAGAATATGTGGAGGAAACAATGTGGGAAAAAAAATTGAAACAGGTATACCACTAGAAGGTGCGGTAAGCGTTCTTTTACGCACCATATAATAAATTTCGTGCTCAAAAGAATATTCAACGACTTTACAATATTAGTGGGAGTCTATATGAAAGCAGCGGATGACGAAACGAATATTTGAAATGGCCAATCGATCCTCTGAAGGAACGAAATTGAAACAGAGGACAAAATAATGCGGATATTTCCAACAGAATTCTTACCACACTTAACATTATCGAGAAACGAAGAGAGAATAAAGAGAAAAAATAAAATCATTTGAACGACAAGCATGCAAAGCGTGTTAGCCGCAACGAAAAGGCGACAATGTAGTGCGCGGAAGAAGCGATAAAATCAAGTTTCTGCACCAAAATGTCACATTGCGCAAAGACGACGCTGCGCCTGCTGAACGGTACGCCGTTGATGTGGCCTAAAAAAAAGTAGAGAGGAATCTGCTTGCAACGCCTTCACTGGTCAGCACTGTTTGTGCCAGTTTACTAGGATTCTCTATACTAGAATGTACTGCCTCGGAAAACTAACAATCTTGTTGTGTGGTACGACATAAAAAAACTCTATGAAGCATAAGTATCGAAAAGAAAGACGCCAAACGCGAAGAACGCGCTTGTAGAAACAGGCTATCGTTTTGACTTCAAAATGAACTGGTTTGCAGCATAGCATATTTCGCTGGTCAGTGCAGCCAGCACTCAATTAGGCGCACATTTTCATGCTGTGTCCAATAGACGTCGGTGAGGTGTGAAAGATAAGGGCACCTACCGTTGAAATTGGGATAATCTCAGGGCGTAATTTCTAAATCAGTGAAAGTATGTTCAGGAGCACTTCAAGCTTAGAACGATAATTACGCTGAATGCATCCGATAGTGTGTATAATGCGATATGGTTGGATGAAAGACAATCCTTACAAACGTACGAGACCGTACGTAAGGAAGTTCAACACTCTTTTCGTATTTCCCAGTTTGTAGAATATCTTCCTCCATATGCGCAACGTAATTTGAGATGGATATTTGGACCACTTTAAAACAATAAGGCAGTGGCACCCGTTTACCACTTCTCGTTTCGATGTCCCTTTTGCAAGATTGGAACGATGACCATAAGTAATGTGTTTCCAGTCAACATGTCCTTGTTCATCCTAATATTTCAGAATTCCTCACGTTAGCTGTTTCATGGAGTACCACAATGAAAACACAACCTACTACAATCAAAACGACGACCTGCCACAATCAAAACGACGACCTACCACAATCAAAACGACGACCTGCCACAATCAAAACGACGACCTACCACAATCAAAACGACGACCAAGTTCAATAAGAAATAGCTTTATGAAAGCAACTTATAGCAGACGCTATAAAAATACATTTCCTGCAAAACCTTTGGGAAAATGTACAATCTTATGCGGAAATGTAACCTTAAAAAAAAATAAGGCGTTTACGGCGTCGTCTTTTTGCAATCCCGGAAGTGATGATGATGGTTTGCGAAAGAATGCTTAAGCTGGAGCTATTTCAAATAAGAACAAACTCATACGTAAGAGGTTAAAGGGATATTTCAAAAGAGGATTATAGAAGGACCACTGCAACGGAGTCATCTTCAGCGGTTCGAAATTAGGATATTTGAAAGATCACACCGCAGTGCCAAAAGGATGCAAATGGCGAGCGCAGCTTAATAATTGATTTGTTCGCATTGTGCTGATGAAGCAAATCCAATAATGTCTTTTATGATGTGCGCGTCTTAAAGAAAACCTCACTCGTCCTCGACCTAACTCAATGGTGAGTTAATTGAGACATGCCTTTTTTTTGAAATATACACTGGTCTTGCAAAAGGAATACAAAACGTTTTTCATGCACTCCACCCAGCGAAGCGTCTCTTTAAATACGGAATATGTGGATTGGTCGCGTACTGCATTAGGCAATAGTGCAGTTCGCACAATTTACATTGCAAAACATGCAAGCATCGACTATATCAAAAAATTTTATCGTTAGGTCACCAAACTCTTGTACTTATATAAATACAGCTGCACATAAAGGCGTGTAGGGGTTCCGCCCGCCAAGGCTTTAATAAACATCAATAAAGTTCACTTTTTTTTTGAAGTGCGAGTTGGACGAACTGATGTTGACCTTGCGGATCCCCGGCAATAGTAGACCCCAGCACTCCAGACTCCTCACATGAGACAGATTCGCCGGCTGGCGGAGGCACATCTGCTGTGCACTATCCGTGGTGAACGTGAAAGTTGTGTATTGCTTGTACAGGTAGCTGAGAATAAGGCACGCTTAGCTCGCAAGGGATGTGTATATCTCTGCAAGATGGAAAAGAAGAACGGCCCAACTTTTTACGTCTTCCTGACACATATATTAACAACGAAAAACACAATCGAGTATGAACTGGGGCAAGGCCTATAGAAGAGATGTGAACTAGTGCAAAAAGAAAAAAAAAACGAGTCCTCTCGCAACGTCGATGGAGAGAACCCGTTCGCTAAAACTGTTTTTGTCTTTGCAAATGACGAAATTGTTCTCGTTACCAAAAGAGGGCAAGTGAATTATTTGGCCCCTCTCGTAATCATCAACTGTTAAACGCCACTACAAATGTCAACAAGCAATACCAATAAAGTTTTACTTAGAGAAAGCATTCAGCGTTTCCAAAGTTTTACTTAGAGAAAGCAATCAGCGTTTCCAGGTTCGAAAGCCGCAGTTGTGAGGCCTGCTACTTCTGAAAAATTTCGCGTGATGGAGCTGGGCGAAAACATCGTCCAAAAGAGATTTCATCTTATATCATCTGTCCAAGCGTTTTGACGTTCCCCCACATGTCCGCCAAACTTGAAATGATACACTAACGCTCCCATGCAACCACACTTACTATGAGCAATCCGATCTAGCAAAAGGTCAACAATTGCGAAACATAAGCACTGAGTGAGATGATAAACACTTGAGTTGAGGTATCAGGAGAGCCACAAATTATTCACTTTGATTTTTTACTTCGTTTACCGAATAAGTTTCGATTTTAGCAGATTCATGCTTATGAAAATTGCCCGAATCATGTTAAAGAAAGCTCATCAAGCTATTGCAAACTCTGAAGGATTCGTAAGCAAAAAACTGAAGGTGAGGAAAAAATTAGAATTCAATGGATAATTGATGGCAGTTAAAGAAAAAAATAGTGCATAATCTAGAAAACCATATTTAATAAGATTTTGACAGTGAAAATTATATCGCTTTGTATTGCTCTACGACGTTCCGGATATATGATCAGAGTATCTCCGCTCTGCTCTAAATTGATCAAAAAAAACGTTAAGTATGCGCAAGCTGCTTTTCAAACCATGAACTTACGAACTGTCAATCGATTTCGATCATTTATATTTCGTCCGATTTCTTGAAATATATCCAACTTTCGAAATCATATCCCTTCGAAGTTAAACACTGGGCGCAATTGATCATGCTTGGGGGTTCCATACTGCTGTCTTTCTCCTCCCTTCCACGTCGCTCTATTCCTCCTCCCCCTCCCACCCCCGCC
>JPKZ01000509.1:273249-289709 GCA_000803305.1 Toxocara canis
TAATCCTCATTCTTACTTCTCTCTCTCGTTCCCCCTCTCCTCCCTCCTTTTTTGCCTCACCTTCCCCTCTTCTCATATAGAATGACTTAAGCGGTCGAAGACCTGAGCAACACAGTGCGAGTCTTTGAGAGGGAATGCGGACGGGACGTTTTATATATCGGTCGCACTAGCTATGCTAGCCAAACGATGTCGACTAAAAAAACAAATGAAAAAGCGGCTGTCAAAAAGCAAATGAAATTTAATTTGGAAGCAATTGTTATCACTTGGTGTTGAATAGTGATAGCTCGGAGCGACAAAAATGTCGTAGATGGAGGTAATGCAGCGTTTATTTACAAGTACCGGCGGCAAGCAGTGGTGTTTGGGAATTTTTTGAGGTTAATGTGTTTCTGCGGGCTTTGATTTGAGCAGTCAGCCAGGTTACTGTTATGTTGGTCAATCTCCCACATGTAAGTTGTTCTTCTTTCCCTTTCCTGCAACATCATTTACAATTTTGATATTTTTCAATAGTCGGAGTAAAGGGAGAGGGGGAGAGTAGGGAGGGGAGTTTAACAGTCCGGTTCACTAACCTGTTTGTCCGTCTTCCTGGTTCTAAATTCTTTCCACCTTCCTCCGGCTTGCATGGAAATGTATGGCGTAAAAGCGTCGGCGACATTCATGTCAACGCCAGCTAAGGCTTTACGGGAGCGGTTTTTATTTTCAGAAATTAGGTGATGTTTTGCCGCTGGATAAATCCCCCATCGATTTGGAAAATGCGTGCAATGTATTCACCGTGATTGAAGAGTATGGCACTTCCGGTGGTTGTGATCCTCCACTCGACGTTGTCTATTTCGGAAGGCTGGTTGGCGTTCACTCGCTATTCTTGTCTCTTATCCTAGGCAGACATCGTTTCTGCTCTTCGCACGGAATGTTTATGAATAATTCCAGCTCTTATTTCACCATAAAAAACTGTTACTTCCCTGAGTTGATGGATTTCTAAAATCTTTTCACATTCAATGCATCTGCGATATTTAAACCCATGGTTTCAAATGTCCGAAGTGACAAATTGAGGCGTAATGCCAGCATTCACATGTCATGTGCCCACTTCTGAAGCCTTTTTTTGCTAGCTTTCTTTCAGATAGGTCATGGACAATTTCGTCTCAAGAATTCATATAATTTAAAAAAGCGCTGCTATATTGGTAATACGACAATGGATCCAGAACTAGCATTTATACAAGCCAATTTAATTAAAGCGAATACGGGATCGATCGTCCTCGACCCTTTCTGCGGCACCGGCAAGTTTTTTATTCGATAACTTTTGAATTTTTTTTTCATTGCAAGAAGCTAAGAAGTGTTATTCTGTGTTCACCTCACGGTTTTATCCCCTCATTTGAGCAGAATGATCGTTGTGTTGACTTTCAACGACTGGAATGTTTCTGCACATGGTTTGTCAATGTCAAGGGCCCCAATTGGGCATTGGCCGTTGGCATCATTGTCATATTTGACTCAAGTGGTCACCGAAAATGGCCTTATGATACTTTGCTACTTTCTGTGGTTCCCCTAGACGATGCAGTTCTTACACCTATCGCTTCCTACCCATTCTGTTTCTCCAACTGTGTCCATCTTGTCTTTAATTGAATGAGACAAGGACTGCTCTGCGTAGTATAGGTTTCGTAGAGGCCGCTTGTTAACCATTCCCCTGATTCATTGAGTCTCTTGAACCTGTGGCATACCACCCTATCCCACGCCCTCGTGCAGCCATGACCTCACCGATCGCGTCACAACGCTAAGATTTATTGTTGTTTCTGTTCTTTATAAACTTCGTTAGCTTGTTGAAATGCGTATGCGCGAAAAATTTTATGAATATTTTGTTTGAGTGGCGTATCGTAAGAAAAACTTTTACGAATATCCTTTATGGTCATCACAACGGCCACGTGCATACCGTGATTAATTGTTGGTGAATAGTTTTCGTCTTTTGAATGCCTTCACAGGGCTGTGTTATATGGCTTGCCAAAACTCAAAGCATGACTTGATTATTCTGTTTGCATTGCTTTTTCTCTCCGGTAGTAACCAACGGTGGTGTTAGGCGGTCTTGTTCTGCGCACTGTCACCTTTGCAACAATATTTTCAAGAGTGGCATGGCCTGCAACTTTTTTGTAAGGGGGTTTTGCTATTGTTCTATGAAGAATCACATCATTCGATATTTCAGGGGGCCTTCTGATATCGGCAGCACATTTTGGAGCTGCTGTTATTGGCACAGAAATTAACTATCAGATCGCACGAGCTATTGGTAGGAAATCATTCTGTTCTTTTATTAAATATTTTGTTGAGCATGCCTTAGGATTCGTTGCATTGAAGGGATGAATTAGGTTTTTCATTTTAAAGTGTTTTGAGCTAACTGATAAGACTTGGTTTTAGAAGGAACTTTAGTTGATGCTTCATTTCGTAAGCAGTTTTGCAACGCGGTAACTTGGTCATCATAGCGACATCTCACGACTTAAAAGCTGTTCTTTTCGATCCTTAAAATGTGCTTCTTGAATTGCGATCGTTGAGCAAGTTTACATCGCTCATAAGGGGTCGAGAGAATAGAGTTGAGGTTAATAACAGCTCGTATGTGACATTTAAACTCGCCGAAGCGCTAAAAGGAGAGGAGAACGGTTGGCAACATCACTGTGTACCTTCCCGTTGAACCCAACTGTTATTCAGGGAAATCATCAAGGGTGGGTCAGAAGTTCCTGACTGCCGACGAATCGGTTGCTGCTAACTTTGTGCAATATGGAACTGAGGATCGGTTTATGTCGCTGATTATAGCCGATGCAAGCCGTCATCAGATATGGGCGCGTCGCAGCGGCAAAGAGGATGGGATTTTTGATGCGATCGTTGCTGACCGTAAGCGTTTTTTTAGGTCAATCGCTTGGGGAGGTAGAGGAGGGGGGGGGGGGGGGGTTTTTTGGGGGGGGAGCTAGAGGAGATAGTATTTTAAGATGGTAGGTAATATAACATTTAACTGAAAATGACGGTCTTTGTTAGCACAGTTTGGTCCGTCTACTCTATATGTATTCAAAATATGAGGCTTTACTTATGTTTCTTAAGTGTGCTAAATGTGGCTGTGCTGTGATCAAGTCTGCTGCATTTGACAGCTGTTGTGATGTGTTTTGAAGAATTCAATTTTGCCTATCCACAAAATTGAATTGTTCAAAAGTAATTAAGCAACGTGCAATTTAGGCACTTCTGGATTGGGTTGCCGGTCTTCATAGGAGTGTTCCTTGCACGTTCTGCATTTATAAAAATATCAGTTGTTTCAAAATGGCAACCGTAAGTTCAATTGGAAGTGTGCATTCGATTTTAGGTATGCGTGAAACCTTAACTCATATAGGACATGTAAAAGAGATTGTTACCATGTTGAGAAGCAGTAAGTATTTCTTGTCACTCCGTACCGCACCGAACTAGGCGTGCGTCGATTCGTCAATTGCTAAAGAAATTTTGCGCTTTTGTATCGGCTAACAGTGATTGCTCTGCGCAACAGTACCAGATTTTCATCGTAGTAAGTTAAAATATTTTCATCCGATTATTTTCAGTTTGCTTCGTTCTCCGTAAGAGTTTATACACTGTACCCCCTTGATTTCTCCCTCCCCCCTTTCTGTATCCCTTGTGGAATCCCTCCTCACTCTCTTTTTGTATTCCTCCCGAACTTCTTTGTTTCTCCCACAGTGAGTGTTTGAAAACGGTAGCACTAGTGATTCACAAGAATAGCTATTTTGAGGGTAGATTCGATGAACAGTACATCCTTTCACTTTGGTTTGGTTCGCTAAATTGATGATCGCCCACCTTTCAGCACCGTACGGCGTGCGAGAAAAGGGCCGAAAGGTTGGTAACAAAGAACGAAAAGCTCATTGGACGTTACCGGGCAGCGAACAGTACGTTCTCTTCTTTTACTTCATCATAGTGTCGATGCAAAAATCGTGCAGTTTGCGTCTTGATAAGAACTTGCACCGCCAGTTTGCAGACATGTTCCGAACAGTGCTGTTCTTGCGCGAGCTTAATGTCGCCTTGGTGTTGCACTCATTCTGGCAATCAGCCATGAGCGGAGTAGGGTGTCTGGCATCTGGCCTTCCTCTGTTTGCAATTTTATCTCTTATTTAATCTTTTTCTTGGATGCTTCCATTTGATCGATGTCTTTCTAAAGTCTGCGAAATTCACCCATTTTGGCACCACTTTTTTTTCTTTACTTGTGGCACTGCAAACATTCATTCTTCGCAAAAATCAGTCATTTGTCATTTCTTTCATCTGTTGCACCTCGTACAGCAGCCATATCAGCTGTGTCGATATGGCTATTCATAAGCGAAATCTATGTAGTCGTAATGTCGAAAAGATTTCTGAAAATTTAGATTAGCGGAATAGAGAAGTAAACCTATAATAGTTCATGCAAATCACAGTAAATGGCAAAGTGACAGATAGGGGAAGGTATGTGCCATAACTGTGAACGGATCTTTATTATATTGCAGTGAGGTGCATTATCCAGAAAAGACGAAGTATGCGCTGAGTTCGGTGTTTCTCGATCTGCTCGATTTGGCGACCTGTGTACTCGTTCTCGGTGGGCGATTATCGTTTTGGTTCCCTGTGTTTCGTGATGAGTAAGTTTTCTCAAAAGCTGTTTTGGCGCTTTTTGACAGTGTTCATTTACTCATTTATTTTTCAATGTTCATTTATAGAGGGATGTTCGTTTATTTCATTGGGAGAGGAATATTATACAAATATTTATAACGCCCATGCTGAGTACTAGGATGTAAATTTCAGCACATCTTTTGAAGTGAGGAGAATGGAGTAATCGCAGTGTGCAGTGCAGATCACCAGGAAGTTGTGGTTGGTATTGAACTTAAGCTCAAATAATTGTAAGCTTTTGATGTTCACGTGTAAGTACGCATATGGAAGTTGATGTTTCATCGTAGCAATATCATTATTCTAAGTTTAGTGAAGTTTTTGTTGCACAACTTCTCTGCAGTTTGCTATTTAGGGTATTTGTTACGCAGTATCTTCATTGCTCGTCACTTTAGCAACAGTTCCAGTTGGTGTGTTGCATTACTTTTTTATCTAAGTGCTGCTTTAAATCAGTGAACTACTGCCGAGTGTTTCGGCTTTTTTTAGTTTTTCAGCCAGTTAGGCGCATATGGCTGAATTGTATACTACCGAAGTTGCAGAAATAGATTATGCTGAGGACAAAGACTGTTATTCAAAGGAACACGCGAAAGCAGTTGCCATATCAAACGTGTTTTCGAAATAATTTTGCCATTCGTGTTATTCACACTACGGTTTGATGGTTGTGTGATGAATGGAGAATAGTTAAAAAGCAGCGGATGAGGGAATAATTATATCGCAGAATTTAAACGTCAACACTTTAGCTGTTAGTTTCGCGAGGCATGCATCCGTTGCGATCTCTCTTCCGATTAACCTTATTTGGTGCGTTTCAAATAGGCGTAACTTGGCTTTAGTTATTCACATTCCATTTACATTTGATTCTGGAATCCGTTTTTGATTTTTTAACAGATTTTATTTGCTAAACTCTGCAACACACAAATTGTGGTTGTCCAGCGTCCCGAGTAAAGTCTGTAAGCGAGGGAACACACTGAAATCCTGCAGGACAGGCATCGTTTCCATCGTCATCGCCTGGCGTGCATGTTAGCGAGGCGAATTTACCTGTTGTCAACAGTATACGATGATTTGGGCATTCTGAAATGTTTCTTTGATTGGCTTATTCTGCAGTTCCTCTGGGGAATAAATGAGAAAACAAGTAAAGTAGTTGAAGCATTTGTCCATCTCCTCATGAAATTTCCAGAAGTTTATGCATAAGCGTATAGAGTAATTACTTTTGATTTTACTGTGGAAATCCCAAATTTTTACTGTAATTTTGCTTTTCTAACGACCGTTGATTCACTTAAGAACTCATAGGCAAACAGGTATATGCAGATACTGAATGAATGTCTGCGTTTTCCTAGCGTTTAGCTTTTATGGTGTGTAACTTCTCGCTCTTCTTAGAGGAGAAAAAATAGCACGGATTAAGCCGGTTTTTATAGAGCTAGCTCACTAATGAGAACGTTGCACTTCTGTTGACCTGTCTGGTATTTGTTTCTGTATTTTTGCGTGTAGAGAGATGTTTTTGTGGTAACAAACATAGAGGGTATCTAAAGGCTTTTGACTAATGTTTCAATAAAACTAAATGGTAGAGAGTAAGGTTATTGGCATGGTGAACGAGGTAACTTATAGTAGTTCTGAGGTGACAGTCCCTTGTCAATGAAGTCTGGAGAAAGTTAGTTTCAGCTCATGAACCTTCCTTCTTATTCCTCCACTTCCACTCGTCGTATTTTGATGGATCTGTGAACCAGATAGATTCACGAGGATTCGTGAGGCCTGTAACTTATCTCGATTTCTTTCTCTCCTTTCCCCTTCCCATTACTTGATAGTAGTTCTGAGGTGACAGCCCCTTGTCAATGAAGTCTGGAGAAAGTTAGTTTCAGCTCATGAACCTTCCTTCTTATTCCTCCACTTCCACTCGTCGTATTTTGATGGATCTGTGAACCAGATAGATTCACGAGGATTCGTGAGGCCTGTAACTTATCTCGATTTCTTTCTCTCCTTTCCCCTTCCCATCCTTCCTGTGACCTTTCAGGGACAGTTGTCGCATAGTGCCACGACCTCAGTGATTTTTCTTTTGTCAGTCCAGTCTACCTTAACAGGCTTCTTGGCTTCAAGTGACTATGCCACAGGAAAACCAGGTGGGTTAATTACCTGGCATTGTGGCTCCATCCTGAGGCTTACAGCAGATATGCGTTCCAGTGACGAAACTAAACACACATTGAGCATTTGCATCCAAGCATGGAGTGCTTGCCGAACAGGTGGCAGGTTCGCCGCGAACACTCCACGCATGGTAACATTCATCCACTGAAAAAGTACTACATTGTTTGAATGTAATATTTTTGCCTCGCATTTTTTTAGCGATAAATACTGGTTTGATGAAGCTGTTCTCGGATGCTGTTCTGGAGGAGCAGCGAAAATAACCGTGGGAATAACCGACTGTTAGCCGCATGCAAAATTTTTAGTGAGGAACTTGCATATATCTATCACTTGTGCTCGCAACAGCTGCATGGATATTCCCTTTTATGTCTAGCCTTACACACTGTAAAACTAGCATTGCCTTCTTTACCGGCTGTACCTGTCGTACTTTTTTTGCCTCGTGACTCTTGGTTGACGTTCGTTTGGGCTAGAAAAATTAACTGGTCAGGCCTTGTTATATGGGCGTGTATGTGTGTGTTGGGCTATGGTGTATAAGCGGTTGCACGTCAGAACACATTTTATATACTTGCACTGTTCACCGCGCACTAAGATTACGAGGGTGGGTTCATTGGCCGTCTGCCTCCCCGCGTGAGATGATGATTTGTTGTGTTTTTACTTGGTATTCGTTAATCATTTGTAATAGCACTACTGTGAACATCAGTCCCCCTGTATCTTTTCTGCTGTGTGTAACTATCCGCATGCGCCGTCTAGCCAGCGTAGAGCGGCGTCTTTATAGGTATTGAAGGCAAAAAGGAACTGAAACAGTGAAAGAAGTCGCAAGAAACTCACAAGCAAAAGAGACGCTGACAAAGTAGGTGAATGTGATCAGTGTAGAGCTTACCATCATAGATGTTCTGCAAAGAAGAGACTTGAGAGATAGTTTATAATTCTTGTATTTCTTTTGTTTTTGATCTTCTGTTACCACCAGGCACAAATTCAAGAATTTTGTTTTGTGAAATCTCACTATTTTTGGTTGAATAGTTTTTGAAGATCAGAGAAGTAAACGATTAGCTAGACAGTTAGTATTGACGAACGTGTTCACAGTTGTCTTCTGTTTGCTGCGTGGGCATGTACGTGCATAGTTTGGCTTAAATGATTTTATATCATGTTTTTCCTGATTTATGCATGGTGTTAATTGTTGTGTAAGTAAAAAACACTTCGATTTGCATGTGATGGTCTTAAAACATAGCTGTCATGTTGTTGAGGTTGGTTCGGAGCAGACATTCAGTTCCGCTGATTGAAGCTCCCCGGATGATTTTTTCTTTTCCTCAATGTAACGCATGCGGACATTTCGAAACTAAAGTAAGTTAATATACTTAAGGCCTGCTATATTGTTAATTTTTATGCACATCAAGTTTTTGTACGAAAAATTCAACAGAAATGTCGTTTCATATTCTGAAAAATTTTACGGAAATATTTCCAGACGGCCTCTAGGAAATTGTGAATAATGAATGCAAGCTTACCGTTTTATTAGCGGGTACTGTTGAAGGCGCCCGTTTCCTTTGGCATGTACAGATGGTTTTTGGTGAGAATCGATGTAGCTTTTATAGGCTGCTTTCTGCAATGCTTTTGTATTCTGTTTAGTAACCGTAAAAAAAGGCGTCAGCCGACGGGATACGGAGCAAACAAAGCGTTTTCGTTTACGTACGCTGTGCTTGTTGTTGGCAATGATAGTGCAGCTGTATTTGACGTTTTCGGCTATTGTTGCATCTCAGTTGACGCGCTGGCATGCACTGGTCGTCGGGTAGAGCAGATCGCGTGCAGCAGTTCTCCTCTGTTATCCACGTCGTCTTGTAAAGACCGTTCGAAATACGCGGAATTATATAGGCATGTTAAAAGTGAGCGTCGTTCTCGTTTGGTAGCCATATTGGGAGCCAAAAAAAGAGTCGTGTACACTGCATTTGTGAATGATAGAAAATCATGCTTCAGATCTTTTTTCCACGAAGCGTTGAAGTTGTATATTCCTTAATTATCTGAAAACGTAGTTGCCGTACTCGCTGTTACCTCCACCAATCTTCTATATTCTCATTATTTTGCAGTTATCTCATTTTATGATTTCCGTTTACTAAGATACTAAATTCAGTTGTCGTTGCGGTGCGGTATTCTATATGCTACATGGCGATGGCAGCGTTATGCTTTACGAGATGTTTGCTAGCGGGCATACACTTTTGACATGTGCTTGTTGCGAAGCCCTAAAGCTGACATATAGTTGTTTACTTGTCGTTGCGCATCTGTACGTGTTTGTGTTTTTGTCTGTTGACAGAACTGCTTGTTGACTAGCTGTCTATTCACAATACTTTTTCATAATACCATTTCCATTCATCGTCTAACTCGCTGTGGCTACATATTGATAGCGATTCTGAAGCAATATCAAGTCAAGAGCGAAAAACATCGTTATTGCAGCGTCTGTCTATCAGCTTAATTATTGTTAGTGGTCCAATTTTGAGACATTTCAAGTCCCAGACGGTTCATGAGACAAGGATGGGAGGGAGAGTGTGACGACACAGCATCCATGCATTCATTCGGTTCCGTGACAAGTGCTTAAGACCGTTTGCACGGTTCAAATAGGTAATAATCGCGTAAAAATGTTTTTGGCTTTTTTATAATTATTTCACAGCTTTTATCTCATCATATGCAAAGTTTCACTTGATCTTCTCAGTACAACGGTAGCTTTTAAAATACCTTAATCGATCGGTTTTTTGCAATTTTGCATTTCAGATATTCGGAAGCCATAATACCACGACACGATGCACTCAGGCTTGTAGCCAATTGTGAGCAGCCTCTTGGCAACAAATATTCAAGGTAATCACATTTATTGGGGTATGGATAGGAGGTGGAGTTCTGCTGCCGTTCGTTTTCGGATTGCCTTGATAGTTTGAAGCTCTGTTAGTCCCAGTAAAGACCCACTACTCCGAACCTTCGAAGATGAATTGAATCGGATTACTTGCTTCTGCATCAAAACTTTCCCTGCGTTTATCAAAAATCAGTGTTATATTTCGTCGAGTAAAGCCCATCCTTTAGGTAATAGCTTTCACCTCGAATTGCCATAAATTTTCTAAGCATTTCTTTTCTCCGAAAATAAAATGGCTTCTTTGCACGACTTTCGCATTGTCTTTTGCACCTCTTGTCCATAAAGAAACATAGAGCATGAGGTAGATTTAGTGGCGGCAATACAACGTGTAAGGGCGAATAGCCGATCAGTTTATTTAGAAACGCGCTCTAAACAGTTCACGGTTACTGGGTGGCAGTGCAATTAAGAAAGTGGAAACTGAATGATCGTCTTCGCCACTTTTCGATTTTATCCTTTTTTGAGCTGGAAGCATGCTTTTTTGCGGATATCTAATTTGTAGGTAACTCGAAATTGTTTGTTTTGATTTTCGAAAACTGCGGACTTTTTGCTTTTGTTTGTGATTGTTGTGGGTGTTCGTCACGTCACCGTTGTTGTTTTCGTTTGCGGCCGTAACGTCAGAGGCGAGTCCGGTTGTTGTTCACGTCGCTAAGGCATTTTGTTAGCGCATCGCCGGGTTATGTGGCCCTGTTCGCGTTTTAGGAGTCTGTTTTGGGGAAAAACGTCAGATGTTTGCAGGAAGGGGTTGAAGTGACGCAAGAATTGCGTGCTTATGTTTAAACTCACAATGTTACCTGAGAGTTTCTTCTTGTCGCGAAACCTCCAATGAAGCGATTCATTATTTAAGTTTTGTATTTAAGGCGGTTGTTGGTATATGAAAAAGTAAGGAGTCGGCGCGATAACGAGAAGGCGTATGTCGAAGAGGACTGTTATGCGGAAACGACATTTCGACAGAGAATCTTTATTAATAATAACTAACTTTACCTAATTAGAAGCAATTTATAAAGGAGAAAGAGGACGCACGCTAAGATAGCGCAGTCAAGGCGAAGGTGAGAGAATTACAACCACTTTCATTAATTAAGGGAAGTGCTTAAATTTCGCGATGACTTCTGCTCCATCTTATATGGTATTTCTTGGATGCTGCTGTTCCCTGATGCTCTTTCGTTTTCCTCTTTTTCGACAAGATTAAGCAGGAGATTATGGACTTCCCACAGAGCTCGTGAGCATAGCCATAAATTTCTAGGATACTCTTTCTAAAAGAAAACTCGTTGTAAGGTGTTATCATTGGTAATAAAAGCTGGTTGAAATTAATGTTTTCTGAAGCATTTTGCTGAAAATAGAATCGCTGTCAAAGAGTAGCGGCTATTGGGCTTCAATGTTTTTTCGTCTGAGCGCAGGTAAAGTCAGTCGTACCACGTGCAGTTGAGCACGGTTTCGCAATCATTTCTTTTGCAAACTTCATCTGTTCCATTTTCCAGCATGCTCTGAAGGGCCAGCCACTGTGTTGTCTAGGAGCGAAATAGAGCAGAGAAATGCGCACTCGCCCAATTTTTCGGTTTTATATTTCTCTCGAATCCTATGTAAACAGCCCTGAGCCGCATCGCGGTTTTTTTTTTTGAATTTAGACCCTCCGTCTATCTATTGTCGTCGCTGATGGGCAGAGCGCCAACATATTTAGGCAAGCAGTGGAGGCGTATGGAATATGTTCAGCCGCGTAGTTAGCCGGGACGAAGTTTTATGAGTTTGGCATACTCGAACTATGCGGTGGGAACAATGTAAAAGATTAATAAAGGCATATGCTCATTTCACAGCCGTGACCAGTGGAATTTTTTTGGTAAACGGCTTCCATAGTACAGTAAAGAGACTGGAGAAGGCACTATCCCTCCCCACTCACAGTTCAACTAAAACGCGGATTATGGTTTCAAACATGTAAGCAAAGTCATGTAAACGACACATGGGGATAGTTTAAGTAGTTATGGAACATCTGATCCAGTGTCGCAAATGGAGCAGTTGCTCCAGCAGGACATTCAGCTGAAAGATTCGAAAAAAATTGACTATTTAAGGCTTCATTGACCTTCCTCGCCACCTCCTTCTGTGTGGATAGAGTGACTCGTTAGTTGAAAAGCCTCGGAAAGGACACGTGGATGCGATACGGTGTGTTGTTGTGTAACCCTTCCTTTTCTTTTTATGGCCAAATGCATAAATTTGAAAATACCTTGCAACTTTATTAATCGACATATACGACTCAAACAGGCCGTACAAGGTCGAGTTTGCTGTAGTGCTGAGCAAATTCGTTGAGGTGATAGACTTCCCAGGCGGCATGCATCTCACGTACGGTGGGGTGCTAAAAAGGGCATCGGAACTGCGAAGACCGATTCCAAGCGATGTTTGGAGCGGCGTAATTGTGACGAGTGGAATCTCCCAAAAGTTCAGCGGTTACTGATGACGCAATTTGTCGGAAGTGGTGAAATGACGAAGAGGGCGAGTGCAGAAACAAAATTCGTGCACCTAAACAGTCATTTCTAAGCGTGTAATAGCCATTCGACTGCCACTTCTCGTGAAGTATTGGCAGGACGTGGTGTTGCGGCAGTGTGCCATTTCGTATTGCGAAATATCAACGCACAGTGAGATAAAATCTAATTCAAAAACAGTCACATTAATAACGCAGAAGTCGTATGGTGACTCTCGATTCTCAACAAATAAGACAGCAAAAGAGCTGCCAAGTAAGTTCATCTCTCTTGGAAAGGCAAGTGGGTAATTATAGTTCATGCCGACAGAGATAAAATTAATAAAACGAAGCGAAAGGCGGTAGAAGGAAGCAGTATGAACGCTAAACGGTAACGAGATACGTACTTGATAGACAGGAACAGTTGTTCCTTTTAAGTTTCTTTGATGAAGGGAGACGGGGACAGAACGTGATGATCTGATGGAGTGATTTCACCGTGTCGTTGTAATTTTACTTCTCCCAACTGTAATCTGTCAAAAAGTTCCTGCAGTGCATTATGCCAGCTCGCCGTGTTTGATGTCTAACATGTCCAAGGAACGAATGGAACGACAATGGTTAATGGCCCATTTCTCTTTCTCCTTCTCTTTTCACCCCCATCCCACTTCCGATCCCATCCCTCCTTCCCTTTTCCCTTCTGCGATTCTTTCGTGAGCGAGTTATCTCGTAATTGGAGCATTATCTAATTTGTGAGCGTACAGTTGTCCGTATCAGTGACAACACACTATCAAGGAGTAATTTTAATTTTTTTACTTCATATTATACATATTTCGGTGATCCAATGCAGTATTCGTATCATTTTTTTTAAAATATGACATCTTACTGAAACCAAAAAAGTGAAACAGAGATATCTTAGATTCGAGCTGTCTACAACTTAATATAAGCTATCTACAAGTTCCATATTATATGTTCATAATAAACTGTTAGATGATGAAGCAAAAAGGAAGACAAGCAAGCGTTGAGCATGCATCAGTGAAACAGATAGTCATCCTTTTCGTTTCGTCCCCAGTTATATACATCACTCATCTCCTATTTACAGCAAACAGAAACAGCTCGTTTATTCGCTGATCAGCTTTTAGAGGATTTGCGGGAGCCTATAAAAACTAGGGACGCAATTGCGTCGAAAGGATACTTTTGAAAAACCTAAATTGCGTAACTGTAACCCCCGAAAGTTTTTGAAGTGCTAATAAAGATGGCAATGTAAAAAGGATGTTTGGATTAGTCGCATCGATTCGGTTTTTGTTCTGTTCCATGATGGAGAAAAATGATTCAATGAAGCTTTTGAAAAGCCGAAATGCCTGATTCAACGACCCTACTGTAAGTTTATTGGGTATTTTATAGGCCCACAAATGTTTTGTTTTCTCAAAAACAACGGACAAACTAATGTGTGGCCCTTTCCGGCAGCGGTCGAAATTTTTGGTGAGCTAAGCGTCATATTTGCTCAAAAGTAAACTGTACTTAGGCGAAAAGAGATATACCATTCATCCGAAATATGTGACTTCGCATAGCCACTTGAAGGATCAGGCGGTTGCAGTTTCATGTACCCTCTTTTGCTCATAATATGGAGACAGGAAGTTCCACGCTCATGCATTTGCACATGATCCTTACTACAAGCGGCTTTTACATATGGAAAACCGACCGCTACCAAAAAGTTGTTCGTATACCCGCAATGATAATGACTTTCTTCTACTTGTTGCATTCTTAGAACGTCGAACTTCAACACCTCTTGAAGCTGTATTGATCAGTCGGTCGTCGTTTTATGCCACCGCTAACGAGCAGCGTTGTGTGGATTATTTGTGAGAGAGTTAGCTTGCTCGCTCACTTTCCGCCAGAATTCGGCTCTTCGTTCACAATAACCGCTCTTCATATACGGTTTTAAATTGATATTCAAATAGCGGTCGTTGTGCTCTTTACTTACTGGTTCCCATTTGAAATCCTTAACGTTTTCGCGACCGCTCGCACCGTTCGGGTCCCTGAAGAATCAGCATTTCTTTTAACTTATCTCAGTTCATTAAATTTAATACCGTCATCTAAAAAATGGTCAATAAAAACACAACTATATACAGGTTTCGTGAAAAGTAATTTTTTTACATAAAGATGTAAGCATATAACGATAGAAGAAAAAACACATTGGATGCGAAGTAATGCGCAAGTGAACTATAATAGTGGCAATATTGGCCGGTGGAAAGATATGCCACAAAGCGAATGCTGATCCTGAAAAATCGCTTTATAATGAAGTCGTATTTAGAAGATTCGACTGTCGTCCAGAAATTGACAACGGTGATCGGAAGTGGGACCATCATTTCCAAACGATTCGAGGGGAGCACAAAAAGCTTTGAATTCAGGGAAGAGGGGGGGGGGGGGGGGGGAACCCAACGGTGATCGGAAGTGGGACCATCATTTCCAAACGATTCGAGGGGAGCACAAAAAGCTTTGAATTCAGGGAAGAGGGGGGGGGGTGGGAAAAGACGACTTCAGAAGGGAAGACTCCTCTGCTTTGGCTAAATGTTAGATCATTTTCGATCCAGTCGTATTTCTTTTTTTTAAAAAATGCAGATGATTTCCTATCTGCAAATAACTTACCCGTATTTGGCGAAATTAGTCCATAACGTAGTCATAAGATCTATCATACGTCGGTCATCGTCATTAAGCTTGAAGGGGAATATAACGCTCATTCCAAATAAATATGTTAGTTCGGTGCAGTGGGTAGCCCCTAGAACAAAATGAAAATGGTGAAAAAAGGAAATATTTGTAGGACAGTCAGCTCAAAAATCAATTGTTTCCTTCGATCCTTTGATCATTTATGGTGTAGAATAGGCGAGAATGGATTGAAGCCTTTGGCCATATCCACGCTACATTCGACCGTTGGCTCTTCTAAAAGAGACGATAACCCGTTTTGCTGCATTTTTGAAGAAGTCAAGTTGAAGGTTCATAAACGGTAGGTGCTTTCCTTAAATCAGTATTCGAGAATTTTAGGAACTACGATTCTTAAATATTGCCATCGAGTGTAGTTATATAAATGCAGAGGAACGTCAATATGTACCGTGGTTGAATGAACAAATAAAACCTGGAGATTACGGTCTTCATGAACATGTGCGATGTGCGCATGCTAAAAGTACAAAATGGTGCGACGTACCAATCAATTTGCTTGCCAAAATAGTTTGCAGAATGGAAAATTTTAAAAAAGAGGGAACCTTTGAAAGGAAATCGCAACGAGAGGATGCCAAAGCTCTTTGGGTTGAAATACTCGAACGAATAGAGAAACACTTTGTGTCCTTTTGCGCTCATTATCTTCGCGTAGTCATGAGTACCATTATTAACGAAAAGATCACTGTATAGCTGAAACAAACAGCAAATCGTCTTGAAGCAAGATTAGCTTTCCCCAAAAAGCTTTTAAAAGCTGCCTCTAAACGTTTTTTTAAATTCTAAAAGCATTGTCTAAAGTTTGCCTTCAAAAATGGCAACTTTCTAAAATCCCCAACTACTGTAGCTTTATTGCTGAAAGTAAATATACTTCCGAAACAGCGTTAGACACGAAGATCTAGGAATTTCGGATAAAAGATTTGATTGTTGATGAAAATAAGGTGACAGATCGATCGGAATTAGATTTAAACGCTTACATTAGCGTAGGCTTGTGCAACATGACGTTTATCACTAGTGGAGGGGGTTGTATTGCCCAGATAGATCCGTCGCGCCTCTTCCCTCAGTTCTTTCCAATTTGGGAACTTCTCTTCGGGAATCACAATTGATAATAATTTCTCGATACCTCGATGGTTAAACTGGTTTGCACCAAGCGCAGCTGAAATGAGCATTACATGACTGCCGTTCAAGAACAAATCCGCTAATAACTTATAGTTGTGAAAGCGCTCGTCAAAAGAAACGTACTAAAAGTAAATTAATTACTGACAATTTATTAACTGATTTGTAAGAAAGCAGTGAAACTGATCACTTGATGTCGCCTGATACCTTAATAAAACTAATCGCGTTGTTAACGACAGCAATGCAAGACACCTCTCTTCCCAAAAACTTTCGAGATCGGATACGTATATGAGGAAGGCGGAAATGACGCGGTGTGATCTTTTTTTCATGCGCTTTTCTTTACTCAGCTGAGACAAAAATTATTGCGTAAAGCAAATTTTGTACTTACTTGTTTATTTAAATTGTCTGCAGGGATAAAATAATGGGATAGTCTGGACCGATTAGGTGGAAAGTGTTCTTTTTAGGGGGCGAAAGAGTGAGCTAATTTTTAAGAGGGGGATTAGATTGATTTGAAAAAGTGGGGGGGGGGGGGGGGGGGGGGGGGGG
>JPKZ01000509.1:296157-306451 GCA_000803305.1 Toxocara canis
CCCAATAGATCGCTTCCATTAGCTTCTTAGATTTAAAGTTCAAATTGCACTGCCAATCACCTGAGGAAGAAAAGAGCAGAGTAGAGGGGGATGAAGTGCACCTCTCACTTCAACGATATGAGGATGAGAAATGGAGGTTCAGCGCTTTCGCCTACTACTGCCTCCATCCCCCTCCCCAATTTGTTGAATGCATTTTAACTGGGAACTTTATTAAGCAAAATGTAAAATGCGACTATCAGTAAAAAATTTACAAAAAGTCTTTCCCAGAAATGATGGAAACCAAAAAAAGTTTCATCGGGAAGTGCAAACTCACTTTTCAAAGACAACTTCAGAGTTGCAAGATTGGCAAAGTTGAACATACTGAACATAAAGAGAAGGCACTGAAGATAACACATTGGTGTGCTATAAATGTAATGGGATTTTCAAATAATTACTGCAAATAGGTTTCGAAGAATGGTAATTCGAGAGAGAGTGAAATGAAATGCTGTGATCGTTACGGATTGAAACACATATGTAGCATCTTTTTGGGAATTACAATGGAACACATTGTGGCACAGTGCAATCGATGAATGAAAAACGCTGACGCCGATGCCCGACATCACAGACTGTAAATACGTATGAAAAACGTGAAAAGTGCATATGCGAACGAAACACGCAAACATAGCTCAGAATTCTCTTGGTGATTAGCAGTTAACACCATAGGTGGGCGTTGTTTGTTGACAGCCGTTTTGTATCACCCAATAAAGGTGGCAGCTACGCACGAGACAACGGTAAACGGAAGCCAATTTATGACCATCAATCAACTCGTGATCGTTAGTAAAGAGATGATGTAAAGAGCTCAAATATGGGTGAAAATTTCAAAAATCGCAAGTGTTCATCGATCAGCGAACTGGCGCTTCAAAGCTATGATGTTACTGCGAAACTTAATGTGATTTGCATACAAGATTTCTCAACAAACAGTCTAATTGCGCGAGAAACTCGTTTGCGCTATACTGCATAAAATACTTTTAAAAACTTCCTCCGTAATCTTCAGCTGCAACATTTACACCTCTTCTCTTTCCACCCGTCCCTCCCCCCCCCCTTCCCCCAAGTACTTTTTGAAAGGAAGATTCTTTACAGTTGGTTATAAATATAGTCGTGTAAATTAAGGCTTATAATCGCGATTCATGCCCTTTTCTTTTGTTTCTGTTTTCAACTTTCGATTTCTTACTTATTCGGATTAATGAAATTTTAAAAAAAGGCGGCAACACGATATCGTAGTATTTGTATTCACTAGCGGATATTGGAAAAAGCAGTGTACATTAAACGAAGAAGGGGCGAAAATATTGTTGTTCATTTTGAAAGCGACACGAACGGCATTCACACAAACGCAAGTCCCATTCATTAGAGTTCGTTATCAATTTTGAATTGCAATTTACGTACGTTAAACGTTAGCGGATGTACTACATTTGTAAATTTCATTTCGTTTTCACGTTCACGAAATTCGTCGAGAAATTTCGTTAAATATTGCGGAATTCCAATTTCTAATTTCGCAATACTTGAGCGAAGCGATTATTTTAATGCAGACTGAGATCGTAGATGAGAAAAACATCAACTTGGAGATGTCTGCGAGTGGAACGCTTTCTCTGTATGACCAATGGACCTATAATAAATTCGGATAAACCCGATCAAATTTTCATTTTGGAAATACAATGACATATCGTCTTTTAACTCTGCTCACAGTCACACTACCTTAGAATTACAAGCTTCTACTAGTGCTAACAACATCATTAAAGTAGCAATAAAGAGTGCAAGTTTCTGCTTTCATTAATAGTATAAAATTTAAACCCAAGCCTTTAGTTTAGATTTAATTTTTAAGGAAGACGTTCATTTCCAGTAGATGTTTGAAAATCATGTCAAAAGTTTGAGTATAAGCCAGACTAACGATGATTTCTTAAAACGTTAAGCATATACACCTGAAAAATTATACGCATACTTTCCATCCTCAAAACATATGTAGTAACTCTTCTTTTTTTAAAAATGCAATAAAAAATCCGGTCGCCTTTTGTGCGAAATTTGTTGAATGCATTTTAACTGGGAACTTTATTAAGCAAAATGTAAAATGCGACTATCAGTAAAAAATTTACAAAAAGTCTTTCCCAGAAATGATGGAAACCAAAAAAAGTTTCATCGGGAAGTGCAAACTCACTTTTCAAAGACAACTTCAGAGTTGCAAGATTGGCAAAGTTGAACATACTGAACATAAAGAGAAGGCACTGAAGATAACACATTGGTGTGCTATAAATGTAATGGGATTTTCAAATAATTACTGCAAATAGGTTTCGAAGAATGGTAATTCGAGAGAGAGTGAAATGAAATGCTGTGATCGTTACGGATTGAAACACATATGTAGCATCTTTTTGGGAATTACAATGGAACACATTGTGGCACAGTGCAATCGATGAATGAAAAACGCTGACGCCGATGCCCGACATCACAGACTGTAAATACGTATGAAAAACGTGAAAAGTGCATATGCGAACGAAACACGCAAACATAGCTCAGAATTCTCTTGGTGATTAGCAGTTAACACCATAGGTGGGCGTTGTTTGTTGACAGCCGTTTTGTATCACCCAATAAAGGTGGCAGCTACGCACGAGACAACGGTAAACGGAAGCCAATTTATGACCATCAATCAACTCGTGATCGTTAGTAAAGAGATGATGTAAAGAGCTCAAATATGGGTGAAAATTTCAAAAATCGCAAGTGTTCATCGATCAGCGAACTGGCGCTTCAAAGCTATGATGTTACTGCGAAACTTAATGTGATTTGCATACAAGATTTCTCAACAAACAGTCTAATTGCGCGAGAAACTCGTTTGCGCTATACTGCATAAAATACTTTTAAAAACTTCCTCCGTAATCTTCAGCTGCAACATTTACACCTCTTCTCTTTCCACCCGTCCCTCCCCCCCCCCTTACTCCTGTAAAACAAAATTAGGATTTTTTTTCCGGTAAAAGCAGTTAAATTAGAGGAACGTAGTTGCTGATTTCGTCACAGCGACTTTCTTATGCAAATAACAAATTCTGTTTTTTGTGACTTGATGCGCACGAATATTCGAATCAGCGCTGTCAATTAATAATGACTTCTTAAACTTTATTACACTGATGACGTAACTTTTATGAAATCATAGCGTAATTTAGCACGATAGAATATTGTGTGGATAAGTTGCAGTAAGTTTCAAGTGACAAGTTGACAGCACAACTCATAATAAGTAAGGCGTTTGCTGACGGTTGGACGCAGTAAGAATGGTGGTGAACGCAAACGAAAATTCGCGATGGCGATGTTTTTCGAAGTCTCAGTAGCTTGCATTCCCTATCGCTTAATAATAATAATAACGTGCAATATGTATTCAGCAGGCTGTATACGCATCGCAACGAATGAATGAACAACGAGCGCATGAATGAAGCCGCATTTCTAATTAGCTTGCATTGACAAGCTGAGGAGGAGAAAGCGAGAGAGAGAGGGAGAGAGAAGCCGTGGACGGATTTCACTCTACAACGCTCCCCGTTTCCACTTCTATACTTATCTCTAATAACTCTGGCACACCAGCCCCTCACCATTTTCGCCATTTGGCTGACATTTCCACATAAGATTATTATGTAGGCACAAATACATTTACTCGTTGCTAATGCCTTTTAGCGATAAACAGTGAGGACGTATCGTTATTTCATTTTGGTTTCCTCACATTTCTCACATGTTGCTCTCGTGGAGCTTAAGAAAGGGTGAATTTTTCGCAATGCGGTCACTGTCCAGATGCGAACACTTGTGACGACATTAATTGATTCAAACAAAAAAAACTGCACGAATAGCATTTTAATGGAGTCACAGTGGAGCCGCTTTAAGCTGGCATTTCTGGTGAAGACGAAATAAGCAGATTCCATAGCGAACTTTGTTGACGCTGTGGACAGCTATCACGAATAGGCACCTAAAGAGCATTCCATAATTCCGTTGCAAGCTTTTGCGCTCCCCGGCGAATTCAAAGTGAAAAGGGATAAAACGCTGAGCCAACCATGATTACTCACACAACGAAAAGCGTCCGTCAAATCACTTTTTTAGCGACAAAATTCCGCCTGCGCAAACTGAAGGGAGCAAATGGCATCAGATTGATTCATTGCATCATTTCCGGATCCTGGCACGGATGAAACGCTGCTTAGTAACGTGCCATATGGACTGGAAGCTGGTCGTTTCATGAGGCGTAACCAGCATGCGTATGGTGTATTAGGCGACTGCTGAGTGGGTGGACGATGCATCGAATGTGAGCGAACGCAGCATTACTTAACCAGACACTAGGCATCCATCGCTATCGCATCAACAGACGACGACCCTGCACGCATGTGTCACCATCTTCCATGCTCTCAGTCAGAAGTACGCCGGTAGCGTCAGCGGTTTTGCATAATTTATAATAATATGTCTTACGACGTTATCCTACAATATCGTGCGACTCCGTATGGCAGTGTTTCCAGTTAGAGCAAACTTTACTTTATTCTTCCATTTCATATACAGCTGAACCGATGGTTGAAAGCCTGCAGCGCCGTATCGCATCAAGCAGTCGTCCAGCACGTCGGTGAACGATGCATGCATGAAATGCAAATGCAAGCGCAGCAAGAGTGCATCATCCGTGTTCTAGCCATACACATCAGTGAACTACTAATCCATCGCATTCCACACGATTTGGGTATGAAGATAAGCAGTTTGGAGAGGGCTGAGGTAGGTTAATTGAAGCTGATGTAGAGCGAGTTCCGGCATACCACAGTGAGCTGTAGAACAAATTCGCGATGGTATAGCTAGAAGTCATGTGAGATAATTTTTTTACAGTAATTCAGCCTGCCAACTGCTGTTCACCTTCCTCATCGTCAATGAAAAGGTGTTTATTCTAGGCTGAAAATCGCCATTGGAGCCATCCGAAGCTGAGATTTTAAAATGCGATGTATCACGAGTAAGTAAAGCTGAAAGACTCCCAAGAAATTAGGACGATACACGAATAGACGAGAACTTAAGATGCAGTAGGCATGAAGAAATTTGGCTATGGTGAAAATTAGATTAGTTTAGTTGCTTATCCCCGAGAATGACCCGCTTGGAGCGGCTTACAGTTGTAGACACAATCGCTGGACTCGGAAAAACTGAAACAAGATGTATCAGATGTTTTTGCCTCACCTCATTCCCCCCCCCTCCCGCTTCCCCACCTTTTGTGAACATAGCGCAGCTTATGCAAATTACGGTAAGTTTCAAAAGCAACAAAAAATATCCACTGGACACTGTATACATAAAAATGCGTTAATCTTTCTGAGTCAGCAAAGTAGAAAAACGATTATTAAAAAAGCACTTTTGCAATGCGATAATTCGTCGAACAATTAAATATAGTTATTTGAAAGGTTTTAAAAATTCTGGAACAACGTTTTTGAATTTGCTTCCACTTTGCAAAACAGAAGATCACTTTGACGTCCGTCCTCTAAAACATACCTTTGCAGAAATTAGGCGGTGATTTAGAAACATGCAAAAATGGACGATGCTTTACAAGTCAGCCGTATTTTAGTGTATAGCATGCTAACTAGTTTAAGACTATAGTGCTAGAAGTCGACTTCAAAAAACTGTTGTTTGTGGTGTGTCCGTCTTAAACACGCAGACCGTAACGGTATAGCATGTAGATAGGTTGCTGAAATTTTTCTAAATGCTCTTCCGTATACACAAAAAAAGCACTTAGTGTACGACAAATGATTTAGAGAAGTGTATGAAAAGAACCAAATGAATTATTGCAACAGAAAAGTTCCCTTTAAGAAGAAAAAGAAAAATTAAAATCGCTTTGGAGGAAAACACGATGCGCACAAGTGGAAATGGATGTCCTCTGCCGGATTACTGAGAGAACTTTTCACTTTAAAAAATCGAGCAAACATCGTTTTGCATGAGAGGGAAACGATGCGTGTTGCATAAAAATTAGATTTATTTATGCGTTTATTCTGAATTATTTACTTCGTTAACTCACCACAATATGCAACGGCCAATGGCATTATGCCATACAATCAGTCCCATTTATCAAGTTCGCTATGTAACTTCAGCAGATTTTTAAAGATTGTGAGAAGGAAGAAAGATTTTTGTCGCGTTCTATAAGTCAAAGCGGCAAAGCTAGCGCAATAAGTAAAGAGTATCATTATGAATGCTGAGTGAACATATGCACGGGAACACCGAAAAACGCGTTGAAATTGCGACTTCGATATTTACATGGTTTGTTCGAACTCGTATAGCTGATCGCCGTTATGCACATTGGCTCAATTGAGAGTAAATGCAGAACGTGGGAGTTTTACTTCTCCGAGATGAAGAAAAGAAGGCGAGGCGGTATGAAGATATCCTACGGCTCTCTGTAAAAGTTCCCTTTATGCTCATGGAAACGAAACTAGAATATCTACGAAACGAGGCATCAGGCAACACAACTTCTATGCGCTCCGATTAGAAACTAAGACAACTGACTGTTCCAGATGGCGCGGATTTGTATGCCCGAAATTTCATGTGCAGCAATTTCTGACACTTAAACATCGAGAATTTGTCATATAGACGAACCATAACGGTAGCCCATAGAAGCTATCCACATAGACAAAACAAGCCGCCGTCACTTGTTGCGCAAATAAGTTGAGTGGTATAACTCCTCAACGATGGCAACGTTTTTTTTTTGAGATCGTCTCTATGAACAATCCTGAACATCTCAATGTGGTCATTCGATTTCGGATCATAATACTTCACAAGTTATAGGCATTTCCTTGAACAATTAAATATAGTTATTGAAAGGTTTTAAAAATTCTGGAACAACGTTTTTGAATTTGCTTCCACTTTGCAAAACAGAAGATCACTTTGACGTCCGTCCTCTAAAACATACCTTTGCAGAAATTAGGCGGTGATTTAGAAACATGCAAAAATGGACGATGCTTTACAAGTCAGCCGTATTTTAGTGTATAGCATGCTAACTAGTTTAAGACTATAGTGCTAGAAGTCGACTTCAAAAAACTGTTGTTTGTGGTGTGTCCGTCTTAAACACGCAGACCGTAACGGTATAGCATGTAGATAGGTTGCTGAAATTTTTCTAAATGCTCTTCCGTATACACAAAAAAAGCACTTAGTGTACGACAAATGATTTAGAGAAGTGTATGAAAAGAACCAAATGAATTATTGCAACAGAAAAGTTCCCTTTAAGAAGAAAAAGAAAAATTAAAATCGCTTTGGAGGAAAACACGATGCGCACAAGTGGAAATGGATGTCCTCTGCCGGATTACTGAGAGAACTTTTCACTTTAAAAAATCGAGCAAACATCGTTTTGCATGAGAGGGAAACGATGCGTGTTGCATAAAAATTAGATTTATTTATGCGTTTATTCTGAATTATTTACTTCGTTAACTCACCACAATATGCAACGGCCAATGGCATTATGCCATACAATCAGTCCCATTTATCAAGTTCGCTATGTAACTTCAGCAGATTTTTAAAGATTGTGAGAAGGAAGAAAGATTTTTGTCGCGTTCTATAAGTCAAAGCGGCAAAGCTAGCGCAATAAGTAAAGAGTATCATTATGAATGCTGAGTGAACATATGCACGGGAACACCGAAAAACGCGTTGAAATTGCGACTTCGATATTTACATGGTTTGTTCGAACTCGTATAGCTGATCGCCGTTATGCACATTGGCTCAATTGAGAGTAAATGCAGAACGTGGGAGTTTTACTTCTCCGAGATGAAGAAAAGAAGGCGAGGCGGTATGAAGATATCCTACGGCTCTCTGTAAAAGTTCCCTTTATGCTCATGGAAACGAAACTAGAATATCTAAGAAACGAGGCATCAGGCAATACAACTTCGATGCGCTCCGATTAGAAACTAAGACAACTGATTGTTCCAGATGGCGCAGATTTGTATGCCCGAAATTTCATGTGCAACAATTTCTGACACTCAAACATCGAGAATTTGTCATATAGACGAACCATAACGGTAGCCCATAGAAGCTATCCACATAGACAAAACAAGCCGCCGTCACTTGTTGCGCAAATAAGTTGAGTGGTATAACTCCTCAACGATGACAACGTTTTTTTTTTGAGATCGTCTCTATGAACAATCCTGAACATCTCAATGTGGTCATTCGATTTCGGATCATAATACTTCACAAGTTATAGGCATTTCCTTAAAAGTATTGCACTCATATTTGTTGTCCAAAATAAGCAAAGTATGTGATTTTACATTAAATCACTGGCTTCTTGTTCAACATATAAACCAACTTCTGCAAATTCTCATATAAAATATTATGGCATTTTGGCTAAAAAAACGTAAAGCTATTGCCTAATGGGGTCAACAGTTGTAAAATAAAAATGTTCGTTTATTTAGCCTAAGCTCGTCCACATACGATTAACTTGCTGAAATTCTTTGTTCAAAAGGAAACCGAAAACGAGACAGCCAGCAGTTATGTGGCTGATGAATTGAACACACAGATTAGGTGAATAGATGAAATAAATTACAGTTTCGAAGAAAACACATATCGGAATGTGTTTAATTGGGGCGAGTGAAATAAGATGATTTCAATTATGAACTAATTAGGCATGTATTTGTGTGATATCTAACTCATGATGGTGTTGTATACAGGGAGGTAAGCAATTGTGCCCACGAGTCCATTTGCTCCCTCTTCAATAAAGCAATGGCTCTGTGCTTCGAATGGAACAGTTTGCATATGTTTATGACGCTAATCGCATTCTCCATTCTCTAGTACTACTTATAAACAGCGATGCGGTTACCTAAAAGTATTCGTTATGTGTCGTAAAAGTATTCGTTGTGTCGTAAAAGTAAAAAAGTAAAAGTAAAGTAAAAAAAATCAAAATGTATTCAGCGATACGATACGCTTCGGTACATGCGCACTTAAACTGTTTGGTCCGGCACAGTATTCATACGGTACAGGCAAAGCGTAATAGTATTCGTACTAAAAAACTAGCAGTGACATCATCGTGTATGCGCAAGTTTTCATATTTGGCGTAAGTGGCATCTACTTGTGAGCTCAGTTCGCTTAGAACGATTGCGCAAGCATCGAAATTCATCTGCAGGGAAGTGAGTGAGTGAGCTGCGTTAATATTAAGTAGGTGTAATGCGATCCATTCTGCTCACTACGCTTCGTTGAATGAGCAAAATGTCTCTCTAATTCCTACGATAAATCGTTGTGCCGACGTTAAAATTTGTGCAAAGTTTTCCCAAAATTTTTCAAAATTGAACACGAACAGCACTTCTTTTGGTCTAAGCTTTATGCAAAGTCCGAGTTTATGACTTTTTTTTTGTAAAATCATTATTTTCCACTCGACTCGATTCTCACTTTTTCACTTTTCAGCATTTCTACTCGATTTTCCACGGCGATATAACCGTTTCGTCGTTCTCTCCTAAAGACTGCCAAAATACGTATTGAAAACGTTGAATTAAGATATATTTTTAGTTAACCTTTTCAACAATGTGAATTTAAAAATTCCCGATTTTGAAAATTTGGACCAATGCGCGACTCTTATTGAATTTAAAACTTAGAAAAAATCGAACACCCCATTCGCTAATTAACGTAACGCGCCAAACGCTTGCAATGTTGTGCGAATCAACTGTACGTCAAGCAAGCAACATATCCAACCTTATATGCAGTGCGTTTCCACTGCATGAGACGAAACGTGCTGCATATATTTTGTTAAGAAGGAGATATGCATGCAAAAAGTACTAGGCGCCAAATTTACAACAGCAAAGCTAATGACAAATTGGTTATGCAAAAAGCACATCGTCATTCAATGACGCATAACCAAACTACCACTAGAGGTAGATAGCTTGCTTAAGCGAATGGTTATATCGTCATGTACAAAGGAACTAGGTTGCTTCCTTCCCATGCAGAAACTAGGTTGCTTCCCTCCCAGTGCAGAAATTAACAAAGCATAAAGCCACGAAAATCGACATAAAGCAATAGATCCGTCAATGCCGACTTTGAGACAACTGCACACACAATTAGGTGAGGAGATAGCGAGGTGAGGGGTGGCCTGCAGTGAGCATCCAAGAGGAGAACGTATTGTTGGGATCGGATGGTAGGCTGCTCTGCAACCACTCCCCCCGGCTCAGCTCCGCGCTCCGCTCTACGCTTGCTGCGCATTGGGAAAGCACGAGCAACGAAATAACGCAGAGTCACGTACGGGTCGCTGACCTCCTGCGCATAGATCTGCAAGCCAACGCAGCCAGACAGACATTCCCGTTCATGCTAATCACGCCTATCCCTC